>JAJOZX010008943.1:17500-163091 GCA_023014485.1 Bathynomus jamesi | reverse complement strand
CTAGTTTTCCTTCTACTACACAAAAACTAGCCTACACAAGTTTATATATATATATATAATATATATATAATATATATAATATATATATATAGATATATATATATATATAATATATATATATTATATATATATAATATATATATAATCTCTCTCTATATATATATATATATATATATATGCAGTAAAATCACAGAACAACACATGATCTTATTTATTAATAAGCAAACAACCACAGGGAAAAAGGAAAAGAAACAAAATCCAAGCGCTTTTGTGATATATTCACATCTTCAAGGACAAATGTGAATATATCATGAAAGCACTTGGATTTTGTATTTCTTTTTCCTTTTCCATAATTATTTGCTTTTATATATATATATACAGTATATATATGTATATATATATATATATATATATATATATATATATATATATAAAATTATTTCACGAAAGTAACATGAAAAATACACATGATGAATAAAACCAGGCAGGAAAGGAAACACAGAGTGGTGACCTATATATCATTCAGGCATTATCTATAAAATTGGTTATAAACAATCCATTTGATCTTGTGTTGAATTCGGGCAAAGTGCTAAAATTGGTAGTTTTCCTTAGAAAATTGTACGCTCCTCCCACAATCTTTTATTTCTATATATTTAAACTTCAAATTATGCACTATATTGCGTCATGCTAAATGTGGTATCATTGTAAGCCTTCTGTTTGTGTGTAGTGTGAACAACAGATGAAGGAAATGACTGTAAAAGAATTTGATACGATGTTTCGCAAATTCGAAAAGTTCAAGCAACTGATAATGGATATCAGTCCCTAACATAGAGCGAAGCATGCAAGTTTGCCAAAACTTGGAAAACAGTCTTCGCTGCTACAGGTAGATGCATGCAGAGAAGAAAAAAGAAAAAGAAGAGAAGGCGATTCAAATGACCCTAGATAAATATTTTTCAAGGAAGTAGATTTGTACTATATAGAATATTTCTCTCTTTTTTATGTACAGTACCTACTATAATGTTTTGTTTCTAATAAACTGTTGATTAGTGAACACATTTTGACTATCCTTTACTATTATATTAGGTTGAAATACGGTAAAAAAAATGCTTTTTAGAAAGCCAGCAAAAATTTTGAAAGTCCTGGAACCAATTACTGCATTTCCTATGTATTACTATGTTCGATTAGCACGGCATTTTCACAGAACGAATTAACCGTGCTAATCGGGGTTTTGCTGTGTGTATATATATATATATATATATATATATATATATATTATATATATATATATATATATATATATATATTGACTATTGATTGGAAAACGCAGTTTAATAATAAACAGGAACACCAGAGAAAATACAAACATCCTTCAAGGTTTAATAGTACCAACGTTTCGGAATGCACTAATTCCATCTTCAGGGCTAAAACAATAAAATTCCAAATCACATACAAAATACAAATTGCTTAATAACAATTTAAAATAAACTTAAAAAATTATAAAGTGGCTAAGAAAATGTAAAACATTAAAACTAAAAAGGTAAATAAATGTGAAGTTAAAAAGTTAAAATTATAAAAAAGTAAAAGCATTAAAACTGAAACGTAAATAAAATAAACTAGTACCTTAACCAAAACATAGCAGATCTATTGATGATTCTTCAGAATTTAGGTCTGGTTTTAGTTTATAAATAAACAGACTCCATAATTTTAAGCTTAAAGTCAGAGCTTCCGGCAGCAAGTACGGCGAAATTAGACTGTGAAATTGGGTGGTTATTGTTGTGCGAGTGATTACATATGAGAAAATTAGGTGGTTTGCCAAGGGGTAAATTTGTACGGACCGGTTTACCGAGATGTTCGTAAATACGAGATTTTAAATGTCTTAGTTTTTCATATATATGACCCCATACAATGGTCACACTTGTATTGATAAACTATGGATGACTTGAGAAGTGTAGGAATAACATCCTTGTATTTAAATAAATGTTAAATTGATTTAAACGGGGTGAATATAATTTTTATACATAGTTGTGGGTAGAATTCCTTGAGCAATTTTAAAAGTTTGTTTCTAATGTTAAAACTTGAGGTTCCCATACAGGGCAAAGTAAAATACAGGATATCTTTGGGGACTGTAATTAAGTCTCTAGTTGTAGGGCTTATTAGTCTATTTAAGGTTCTGCCTATTGTAGTCTCCACCAGTCTAGAAGGGAAATTATTCTTGGCAAGGAGTTTTCGGATGAAATCTAGTTCATCGTGTAGTTTAAAGTAATCTGAACAGATATTGAAAGCTCTATTGGTCAGAGTCAAAATTAAGTTTCGTTTGAAACCTAAAGGGATAAAGGAAGAAAAGTTCGTAGTAAGATTGGTGAATGTCAGCTTTTGGTAAACGGAAGTTTCAAAAGAGGAATGTTTTTATTATCTTAATGTCCAAAAAGGACAGAGAGCTATTAGATTAAACTTCTGAAGTAAATTGAATATTAGGGTGCTTAGAATTAGGGTAATGACGAAACAAAGGGATATGGTCTGGTGATTTAAACAGGAGAAAAGTGTCATCAATATATCTTCTATAAAAAACTGGTTTAAAGTTGGAAGGACGCTCATTCAGCCATTTGACTTCATGATGACACAGAAACATGTTAGCTAAGGTAACCAAGAGGCAGGCCCATGAAGTCAAATGGCTGAATGAGTGTCCTTCCAACTTTAAACCAGTTTTTTATAGAAGATATATTGATGACACTTTTCTCCTGTTTAAATCACCAGACCATCCATATCCTTGTTTCGTCATTACCTTAATTCTAAGCACCCTAATATTCAATTTACTTCAGAAGTTGAATCTAATAGCTCTCTGTCCTTTTTGGACATTAAGATAATAAAAACATTCCTCTTTTGAAACTTCCGTTTACCAAAAGCTGACATTCACCAATCTTACTACGAACTTTTCTTCCTTTATCCCTTTAGGTTTCAAACGAAACTTAATTTTGACTCTGACCAATAGAGCTTTCAATATCTGTTCAGATTACTTTAAACTACACGATGAACTAGATTTCATCCGAAAACTCCTTGCCAAGAATAATTTCCCTTCTAGACTGGTGGAGACTACAATAGGCAGAACCTTAAATAGACTAATAAGCCCTACAACTAGAGACTTAATTACAGTCCCCAAAGATATCCTGTATTTTACTTTGCCCTGTATGGGAACCTCAAGTTTTAACATTAGAAACAAACTTTTAAAATTGCTCAAGGAATTCTACCCACAACTATGTATAAAAATTATATTCACCCCGTTTAAATCGATTTAACATTTATTTAAATACAAGGATGTTATTCCTACACTTCTTAAGTCATCCATAGTTTATCAATACAAGTGTGACCAGTGTATGGGGTCATATATAGGAAAAACTAAGACACATTTAAAATCTCGTATTTACGAACATCTCAGTAAATCAGTCTGTACAAATTTACCCCTTGGCAAACCACCTAATTCCCTCATACGTAATCACTCGCACAACAATAACCACCCAATTTCAGAGTCTAATTTCGCCATACTTGCTGCCAGAAGCTCTGACTTTAAGCTTAAAATTATGGAGTCTATTTATAAACTAAAACCAGACCTAAATTCTGACAAATCATCGATAGATCTGCTATGTTTTGGTTAAGGTATTAGTTTATTTTATTTACGTTTCAGTTTTAATGCTTTTACTTTTTTATAATTTTAACTTTTTAACTTCACATTTATTTACCTTTTAGTTTCAATGTTTTACATTTTCTTAGCCACTTTTTATAATTTTTTAAGTTTATTTTAAATTGTTAAGCAATTTTATTATTTTAGCCCTGAAGATGGAATTAGTGCATTCCAAAACATTGGTACTATTAAACCTTGAAGGATGTTTGTATTTTCTCTGGTGTTCCTGTTTATGATGAATATTTATGATGAATAAAACCACGAAGGGAAAAGAAAAAGTGGTGTGTCTCTTTTCCCTTCATGGTTTTATTCATCATATATATATATACACACTTTTTTTTGTAACCTATATATAGTCTTGAACTCTTTATTTACTTCAGTGTTCCTGAGGATGTAATTAGACGAAAGCGCTTGAGCACCACTGTTTCCTTTCCTTCATGGTTTTATTCATTATACATATATACGGTGTATATATATATATATATATATATATATATATATATATATATATATATATATATATATATATATATTCACTGGTCCACAAAAGTATTTATGAATCATAAGTTGTTATATATTTGGAATAAGAATGTATATATAATAAGATATTTAATTGCAATATTTGATATATTTGACAATAAAACTGGTTAATAAAAGAAAAATACCATACTTATTTGTAAAAATTTATTTATAAAAACTTATGAAAATTAGTATCCTGTATGGCCACCCTTGTTATTTCAGACTAGTTCAAGATGCAGAGGTATTGAGTCAACCAACTTCATGCATGATTCAGGACTGATTTTATACCACTCTTCTTGAAGAACTCTCCATAAATCTTCCTTACTTTTTGCCTTATCTTCTCTTGTTCTTACTCTTATATCAAGCTCATCCCAAAGATGTTCAATAGGATTTAAATCTGGACTCTTGAGATGTCCATCCTAGCATTTTAAACCCTTCTTCTTCAAGCTTACTGTAGAGCTGTTTTAGTGACTTAGCACCATGCTTAGGATCATTATCCTATTGAAATATGAAGTTTGCATAATCTTCATGAAGTTCTTTAGCAGCTGGGATTGCAATATTATTGAATAGATGTTTGAATACATATTGATCCACATGTCCATTATCATTCCCAGTGACCTCGTGTAATTTTTCAACTCCTTTTGATGAGCAGCAGCCCCACCCACACATTGATTCCCCAACCTCCTTTTTTCACTGTTGGAATAAGGCATTCATTCATATATTCTTCACCAATTCATCTATTAACAATTTTCCTCCTTTTATCACTACCAAAAAAATTTTGAATCTGCTTTCATCACTCCATACAATTTTTGACCAGTTCTCAGCATCCCAATCTTTGTGTTGAATAGCAAATTCTAATCATGCTGTCACATTCTTCTTTAACAAAGGTTTTTTCTTACTTACTCTAGCAAATATTTTATTATCTATTAACCTCCTCCTTACTATATCAGCACTAACTTTTGTTCTTCCCACTTTCACAAATTCTTTACTCAAGTCATTTGCTGTCATAAATCTATTTTCCAAAGCCAGAAATTTTAGATGCCTTACACCACACACTGACAAAACCCTCTTTCTTCCAGTTCAGACTAACTTACAGGTACTTCCTTGGTTTAAAATACATTTCTTATGGTATCTGACTGTACCTTTACTTATCTTCAGCATTTTTGCAATACTTGTATTGGAATAATTACCCATTTTAACAGGTCAATCAATTCTCCTAACTCTTGGCTAGATAACACGTCTTAACCATCTTCTCAAATTGGAAATATACAAGTAAAAATTTTGTTGAACAGTGTTGAGATGGTGTGGTTAACACCCCAAGTTGGTGGGAACTCCACTACTGGGAAGGATTCCTGAGAGCTCCCAAACCCCAGTAGGGCCTGGGAGGTTTCAGTAATCCCCATTGGGCCAGAGCTTTCTTAGAAAGCCAGGCCTTCAGAGTTACTAAAAAAGTTTTTCTTCTCTTTTTAATTGATTATAACAGATTTGAAATTCTCTCAGTATAGAGAATAATCAGAACGTTGAGGCAACCATATGCCTGATTATAACAGCTTTGAAATTCTCTCAGTATAGAGAATAATCAGAACCATGTGGCAATCATATACCCATTTCAAGAGATGGGAAAGCATCTCACTTCTCTTTGATGGTGTGGTTGGTGATCCTATAGTCTTCTTGTTACCATTGGTGTTTTGTATTGCTTAACCATTAGCTATAAGAACCATGTCTCACATATTTGGATCACTTAAAATTATCATGTAAATATCAATCATTTTTGAATGCATGATTTCCTTTATAAAGACCTTGTTGAAAAACCTAACTTCAGTTATCAATATGCATCACAATGGATATTGAGCTTTCTCAGGCTATGAACTAAATTGTACCTTTAACTGCCTTATGAGCAACATAATTAATGCAAATACATATCCCAAAATTTTAGAACCTTAATTATTATCATTGTTAATTTTGCTCACTTTTCTGGTATCATTTCACTCATGGATTCCTGTGGGTCCACTGATGATAATGCTAGGAGGATAATCTCTCAAATGTTTGGTTTTTTTTTTCTTTATCAGGGATTTGTTTTTGGCTGGGACATTTGCTTATTGAAGTAAATTTGGACAAAGCTTTTTCTTCCCCAATACCTGCACAAATGGGTTATTCCACATCAAGTGAACCAATTTTGGAAAAGTACCCCACCTCACCATGTCAGATTTTGTTCTAACTTTGCTCACAGATTCCCTTAAACCTTAAAGGAAGTTCTGCAAAGTGTTAGTTCCATATCTCTTGTGGTTCTGTCACTAGGGCTCCAAGAGCATGGGCTACTTTGTCCATCACATTGAGCACTGAATTATTTGTGCCATTTTTAGCTAGTCAGCATTCCACAGTAACAAATCCTTCTGCTCTGAAAATTTGCTCCTAGGGTCAAAATTTACTCTAGATTTCAACCAAAACTCACATTACTAGAGCTCTAGGAAGTATAGATTTTCCATGAAATATCCCCAAAGTAGGCTTCAAATTACATTTTGATTCCTGGGAAGCCACTTAGAAAATTATAGCTCTGGATCTACTTGACTCTGTGAGCTTTTGTTAGAAACCAAGAAAGTACTGCCCATATGCTACAAAATGTTTCAATCCGGATCTTCCTACCTATTCTAGTTGCTGAGTTATAAGGCATCAAAAATGGTCAAAAGTAATTTATATGACAAAAATGTCCCATCTTTAAAGCTCAAAATGATCATGTGGGATGGCTCGCACCAACTCTAACAAAAACCAATGAAAAGAGCATGTCCTGAAATACTAGGGCCTAGTTTTTTATTTTGATATCTTGCTTTTTTGTAGGTCTTGTAGAGCTTTGAAATTTTGTTCTGTGTGATGTTTCTAGCATTATAATTGTTATTTCATTGGCACAATGTTTTATTTTTCTTTTGTTCTTATTACCGATTATACAGTGCAGGACTAGGTGCTAGGCTATACATAATATTTTTATTTATGTTCAACAACATATAATACATGACTATTATTGTTTTCAGATCAAAACTGAAAATGGCTGAATCATCAGATACTAGTAGTGTTCTGGGAGAACCCATGGAAACAAAGAAAACTGGAAGCTTGTACTATTGGAAATAAAGAGGGAACAGTGTGTCACCTGGAAACATATTCCAGAAAATGTAGTTTAAAACTGTTCACAGAGCTGACAGTTCTGGAAAGATGACAACTTTTCCTTCAAACAAGGATAGTAGTAGTCCAATTTAAGGAAGATGCATGCATATGCTTGCACCATAAACAGCTTTTGACCAGATATGAGAGTCTGCAGAAGCACTGTTGCAACCCATTTGAATATCATAAATCAACATTACCCAAAAAATCACTTCAGTCAATTGACATTGCAGCAGCTCAACTGTTGAAGGAAGAGAGTGACAAAGACATCAAGCCTGGACAGAAACTTTGTCCTGATTGCAGGAAACAGAGGGCTGAAATACAAAGAATCAGTTCAACATCAAGTGAATCATTTGATCCACCAGAAGCACAAAAGCAGAAACTAGACACCAGCTGTTCAGCACTTGACATTTCCCCTGTAAAGCCACAAAAAGTGAGTGAGAGAGATTTACCAGGATATGTCAAAAGAAAGACAAGACAAGCACAAGAAGCTATTGGTCAGGAAATGGCAGCTCTTACAGGGATTGATGTGGGTGAAACGGAAGCTAGCACAAGTCAGCAGAGGTGCAGAAATTGTGAAGATTATGAAATACTGTTGGAAGAATTGAAAAGCCAAATGGAATTATCAGACAAAGAAAGGAAACTACAGATTCTAACTCTGGAGCCTAACAGCTGGTCTATACAACAAACAGCAGAAGAATGTAGAGTTTCTCTTTGAATGGTTAAAACAGCCAGGAAGTTGAAAGCAGTCAGGTATTCTTGCAATACCAGGAAAAAAGAAAGGAAAAACTGCCTGAGGAAGCAGTAGTAAAAGTTCAAAAGTTTTGATGATGATGATGAATTCAGCCAGATGTGTCCAGGGAAGAAAGATTGGGTGTCTGTCAGGATTGATGGAAAAAAGCTTCAAAAACAAAAAAGACTATTGCTCAGCAATTTGAAAAAAATGTACATTGCTTACAAAGATCAAAATGGCCCTGAAATTGGCTTCTCTAAGTTCTGTGAACTTCAACCAAAGTGGTGTGTGACAGTTGGTGTAGCAGGGGTACAGTGTTTGTGTATGTATAATTCACCAAAATGTGAAACTGATGTTGGCTGGAGCTGATATTCATGAGGATTACAAAATGCTGATGCAAAAATGTGTTTGCAATTTGAAGTCAAAAGACTACCGTACAGTGGGGAAAATGCGCACCCAGTTAAATTATTTATTTAAAGCGTCACCAGAAATATGTTTTGAATATTTTTTTCTTCTTTTTACAGTTTGAATGCTTAAAAGAACAACAGAATAACTTATACAGGTGAAAACATAATTAAAATAGCCACCAGGGCTTTGGAAAGGGAGGACGGAGCATTGAAGAAAATTTTGAAGAAACGTGAAGTTGGAAACACTAAGGGTAAGCTACCTAAGAATAAATTTTGCTAAGATACTCTTTTTAGGCTCATTAATTATGTATACCCTAAGGTAGATTATGATTGAATTATAAGGTTTTAGGTCTTAGCATGTGACTGTAGTGAGTCATGAATGAAGGGTGGGGTAATTACGCAACTTTTCATGGGGTAAACGCGCACCCACTGATTTCTTCACTTACAGCATGCAAATAATATTTAAAATAATATTTTGATGCCTTATAGCCTAATTTTTAAATATATAGCATAACAAAACAAAAACTATCCAAATGCTATAACATCTAGCTGTCAATAATACTTATTTCTCATGTTTTTACAGATGGTGCGACATTATGAGAGAAAAACAGACCCCAAGCAGGTGAGGCTTTACTCCCCCAATGACTTGCAGGAGGCAGTCAGGCATGTACAAGCAGGAGAACCTTGCAAGAGGGTTGCAAGAATTCTTCACATACCTCAAAGGACCCTCCGTGATCATGTGTCCGGAGAGTGGCGCACATCACAAATAGGGCGCAAACCAGCCTTGCTTCCAGAAGAGGAGCTGTCCATTGCCCAGCATCTGGCCACCTTTGCCGATTATGGCTATGCTTTCGACAATATGGATTCAAGGTTATTTGTGAAAATCAGGGAAAGAATCAGAAGAGGAGGAAAGAGAAGAGGGAGAAGATGAGGAGAGCAGGACCAAGAAACTAGACAGGGACCTATGTTATTATTCAGTTTCCTGGCAAAAGAGCTAATTCATACTATCATTTTGTAGGAAAAGTGCTACTGGTAGAGAAGGAAGAAAGTGGATACCTATTAGTGAAGTATTTCAGACGCAACTGCAACAAGTCAGGAGGTGAATTTTATTACTTTAAGGAACCATCAAACGAAGACATTATGAATACTGAAGTTACTTCTGTTGTTAAATGTTTGCCTAAGCCCCTCATTATTAAAGACAAACTTTGCTTTAAGGCTTCCGAAATGACTAATATCGTTATGCCCTAGGGAAGTGTAAGGAGCACTAATTAGTTTCTATATTTTTTGTATGGTATATTTTTTATGATATATTTTCCATTTTCAATATTTTTTGTATATTTTCTATGCTTAGGTGATAGTTTATACCTGATATATTACTTAATAATAGTTCATATTGTGAGGTAATGCATCTAAAATATGCTTAGGATTGCTTAAATTTTTAAAAGAGCAACAGGGTGCGCGCTTACCCCATTCCCTGGGGTAAATGCGCAACCATATATATTTTCTCATACCTGCCACATGAATATTTTTATACACATTTCAATATGTGCTAAAGGTAGCTCCATTAGTAAACTATAACAACATGTCTCACTTTTTTTTATTTTTCTTCTAGAACTTTTTCCATAAGCAAAAAAAATAAAAAAAAGGTGCGCATTTTCCCCACTATACGGTATGTTACAACGGTGTGAACTGTGCCCTGGAGCACCAGCATTAGAAGATCGCCTTTCAGCTATTTTTACAGAATAAGCAGAAATGGATCCACAAGAAATGATTGAATATAAACAATGGGTTCACACTGACAGGGACACCTTGATTATGAAACAGTTGTCAGAGATTTATCACAGAACTGACTTAAAAAATTATCTTCCTTTGTGGTCATCATTACGTTTCAAATCACCAGTGTGCTCACCTGAAGTCCCTAAAGGAGGAAATAAAACCTGAAGCAGCAATAATCTTAATGGATTTTGCAGAGAACTATTCTTTGTGGTACAAGATGCAGCGCAAGGTTTTCACTGGGACAACAGCCAAGCAACACTGCATCCTTTTGTAATGTACCACAAAGTTTCAGATGAAATTAGAAGCGAATGTTTTTCCGTCATCAGTGACTGTCTGAAGCATGATACTGTTGCAGTATGTCTTTCTGAAGAAGTTGATTGGATTTCTGAAAGAAAATTTTTGAAGTAATCAAGCACTTTCATTACTTCAGTGATGGTGCTGCAGGCCAGCACAAAAACTTTATGAACGTTGGCACAGCAAAGATTTTGGTAGGATAACAGCAGAATGGAACTTTTTTGCTACCAGCCATGGAAGATCAGCATGTGATGGTGTAGGGGGCACTGTGAAAAGATTGCAGCTCATGCCAACTTGCAAAGACCAGTAACTGGTCAGATTCTCACACCTACCAATCTCTGAATTTTGCCAAAAGATGTGCATGGAATTACATTCTTTTTTGTTTCAACTGATGAAATAGAAGCAGAGAGAGAAGCACAGGAAATAAGATTTAATCATGGGCATACAGTAGTTGGAACTCGAGAAAATCATCATTTTGTTCCAGTAAATGATAAACAGATTCAAGTTAGCCAAGTTTCAAGATCTATATGTTATTTTGTGGCCAATGTTGGAATATAGTGACATTGATCAACGACAGTTAAAACTGCAACTAGGCCAATATGTGGCATGCATTTATGATGATTTGTGGTGGCTTGGAAACATGTGTGACGTCTGTGAGGAAGAAAAAGATGCATTAATTACATTTATGCACCATCATGGGCCAGCATGACAGTTTCAGTGGCCATCTAGAAAAGACACTTGTTGGATTCCAGAGCAGCATATCTTAACAACTATTCCTGCTCCTACACTGAGTGATGGGAAGAGGGTAAATGCTGCCAGGGAATACCTTGTCTACTATAGAAAATTTGTTTGAAAGCTTTGAAAAGGAGTTGCACAGTTCTGGATCCAGTTAGAAAGTCAAGGAAACATGAGTTGGTGGGTGGGTGGGACCTGTGGCTGGACTTGCACGGCCATCAGGCATGGCCCCTTGGGGATGGGGTTGCCAATTTCTTGAAAAACTGAGACACTCCTTTGTATTAATAAATTATCTATCTTTAATATTTATCAATTAGAGAAATTGGTAGTGGCTTAGCCACCATAGACCAATGCAGGAGTGCAATTAACAAATATAATGCTAGAAATATCACACAGAACAAAATTTCAGTTCTACTAGACCTACAAAAAAGCAAGATACCAAAATAAAAAACTAGGCCAATATTTCAGGACATGCTCTTTTCATTGGTTTTTGTTAGAGTATGGTGCGAGCTGTCCCACATGATCATTTTGAGCTTTAAAGATGGGACATTTTTGTCACAAATTAATTTCAGCCATTTTTTTATGCCTTATATCTCAGCAACTAGAACAGGTAGGAAGGTCCAGATTGAAACATTTTGTAGCATATGGGCAGTACTTTCTTGGTTTCTAACAAAAGCTCACAGAGTCAAGTAGATCCAGAGCTATAATTTTCTAAAAGTGGCTTCTCAGGAATCAAAATGTAATTTGAAGCCTACTTTGGGGATATTTATGGAAAATCTATACTTCCTAGAACTCTAGTAATGAGTTTTGAAATCTACAGTAAATTTTGACCCTAAGAGCAAATTTTCAGAGCAGAAGGATTTGTTACTGTGGAATAGTGACACACTAAAAATGGCACAAATAATTCAGCACTCAATGTGATGGACAAAGTAGCCCATGCTCTTGGAGCCCTAGTGACAGAACCACAAGAGATATGGAACTAAAACATTGCAGAACTTCCTTTAAGACTTAAAGGAATCTGTGAGCAAAGTTAGAACAAAATCTGACAGGTGAGGTGGGGACCACAGGTCCACTTGATGTCAAATGACACAAATGCTGAAGCCAGTACTCTCATATTTTTGTTATAAATATTGCTTTTGTTTGCACTGATTGAGCCAAGAATACCTTTAATGATTGCGATATGAGGTGGTTTAAAATGACACATCTGGGACTTAGGTTTATACAATTAGGGTTAAACACTTATTGACCTTGCCCTAGTGACTTTTTTTTTTTTTTTTTTGTTATGCAAGTTCCTTTTCTTCTGTAAGTCTTGTCTCCTTTGTGTGGTAATGGGCTGGTGATGGCCAATAATTTAATGGTTTTATTTATGTTGACATTTTTGTGTGTATGGGACTAATGACGTTGGTTTCTTTCATTTTATAATTTTTTTTTTTTTTTTTTTTTTGTCCAAGTGCTTAGTTGGGTCTGAATACACACTGGTGTATGATCAATAAAATTTTTCATATTTCTCTAGTTACTGTAAAAACTTGCATGCTGATGCAGTTAACCTTGTAAGTGTTATTTCTGTTTCATTGATTAAATTAGGCAAAGGACACTTTACTTTCCTTAAATCCTCCCACCATAAGCCGAGGAGTAAGTCTTTAAAAGAGGCAGAATGGCTATGCCCCAGAGATCTTAAGGTGAGAACCCAGTTTCAAGTTGGTAGAAGCCATCTATCTGACAATCTCAACCACCCTAAAATTGGTAACTTGCTCACCTCATTCCTCCCATTCTTAGCAGTGTGGGTGGTGCTGAAGTCAAAGGATTTATTTTTACTCAATGAAAGCACTCTGGGTGGTCCTCACTGGCAGCTCAATCTCCCATCTCAGCAACCAGCAGCATCTGCCATGATCCCACCAACAGAGTATCCAGGGTCAGTAACGCAAACGCATTCTTACACAAACCACTTGCTGGCATCATGCCCTCATTTCAGTGTTAAATGAACCTTCACCTATTGAGGCTGACACCACGTTAAACTGCACATAGTCTGTGCTACTAATTTCAAAATAAAGGACTTTAATTTAGCAATGCCAATCATCAAAATATTGAAGAAACACTATGGGAATTAATTACAATGACTTTTAAAGTGGCAAAATATTATATTTAAGCTAGTAATTACTGTCTTATACTAATTTGTGTGTTCTGCATAAATTATGATAAAAAATATTTCAACAATAAATTTTACTAAATCGCAAAAAACAAAGCTACCATTAATATCTGGATAATACTTCTCAATTCATAAATACTTTTGCGGACCAGTGTGTGTGTGTATATACTGTATATGTGTTTATTCTTTGGTTTTTTGTACTTACCATATTTCGGTGTATACGATGCACCTTTGTACAAGACACCCCCCTATTTTCTAGGCCTTTTTTCATGAAAAAAAGTTTTCACACATTTAATGTTTATTAGAACTAGCTATACTACAATAGTAAACAAAGTGCTTTTGTTAAAGCCCTCTATCAAAGTATGGCGATACATTTTCTTTCACCCATACTCATTATAAGAAAATAGTATTAAGTATACGGAGACTACTATATATTATGAAACATAAAAGTAAATTATTATGCAATACATACTGTTTTTTTTGTTATCAGTGGGTTGGGAAGAGTAGAAACTTAATGTAAAATTGGCCAAACCAATACACAGTCAGGAGGACTAAGAGATGATGAATTTTGTAAAAATCCATCAGTTCTTCTAGCCCATATAAAGGTAATATTATGACCTTCAGTGTATAGGACACATGGTGATTTTGAGCCCTTTTTTGGGGAAAAAAGTGCGTCTATACACCGGAAAATACAGTAACCCTTTAAGGACAACTGGTACAAATTCATAACTTAACCCTACAAAAAAATCAGGGCTTAAAGGGTTAAAATATGGTGGTGATGCAAGTTTAAAAAAGCAAGCAAGTCTTTCAATCATTTCCATTTCCTTAAGAAAATCTTTGGAGCAATTTATTGAATTTAATTAAAAAACATTTTATTGTATTGTAATACACACACTCAAAATGAATCAGATATTATGATGTTTCAAAAATTATCTTATTATATGAAAAGTGTATGACACTTAAACCAACCCATCATTATATTATCCAATTAATTCCAAGTATCAGCATTACATTTTCAGTAACACCCAGCCAGATCAAGAATTTCATCTTATCTCCAACCACAGCAGGAAGCTTCTCATAAAAGCCTGAACTGCTAGCCCTGCCAGAGTGGAGCAGGAGTTTCAGTACATCACTACAAAAGTTGTTTAATATTTTAAGTTTGAACACACCAAGTCTTTCTTTAAGGTTTATGGACAGAACAAAACTAGAAATTCACCCATCCAAGTTTTAATAATTCTTTGCTAGTCCTCATTTTCAATGAATAAACTGAAAAAATCCATGTAAGATCCCGCAAAACTGAGCCTGATTACAAATCATCTCAGGTGAAGAAATCTGAAGTTGCTCTTTGATGACTTAAAACCTGCTCAAACATTTTGTTGAGAGGGGAACACTCAGTCATCAGTACAAATGTAATGCCATAACATACCACCATTCTTATCCAGCTGGATACCAGATAATTGCCAATATCCAGTGCACCCCTAATGGAAAAAATTCATGTAAGATCCCGCAAAACTGAGCCTGATTACAAATCATCTCAGGTGAAGAAATCTGAAGTTGCTCTTTGATGACTTAAAACCTGCTCAAACATTTTGTTGAGAGGGAAACACTTAGTCATCAGTACAAATGTAAAGCTATAACATACCACCACACTCATGTCATCACTGATCCAATTATATAGAAAGTGGGCAAAAGTATCCAATTGCCGATTGTATTAACCCTAAAGGGATGACCATTAAATATTGATAGTTTCAAATACATGCATTCATAACTTAACCCTACGAACAATCCTGGCAAAAGGGTTAATTAACCCATTAGTGTACAAGTTTAAATTTGCAGATACCTGGCCAATTTTTCTATATAGTCTTAGAAACCTCAATAGAAACGTGTGTACAGTCGACCCTCAACTTACGTCATCACCATCTTACGTAATTTTGAGTTACGAGAAGCCCCCCATTGACTGTAATTGATTCGTCTTACGTAATTATTTCGTGTTGCATAATAGCTGCATAATCGCAAACGCAATGCGTGACCACTCACTGGCAGGATGCTGGGTATGTCACGTTATTTCACTGTGTATTATATAAAGTGATACTGTATGAAGTGATTAATAATTTGATTAATAAATGCGAAATTATTAAGGATTATTAAATAATCTAAGATAAAAAAGTGCCTGTGTGGAGTTGAAACATTGACGAAATAACACGCTATAATTTTTTGTGATTTAATAAATTGTGCAAAGAATTAGAACCAGTGCTTCACTAATTAAATAATTTTGTGCAATTAAATAAAAAACAGTGCTAAAATTTTATTTACAATTTTAAAATAAGTGATAGAAATTAAAATTAACCATGGCCCCAAAGTTGGCTGCTGCTGCTGCTAAGCCAGCAAGGAAGCACACAGAAATTACTATTCAACAAAAGCAAGATATCATTCGAAAAAGTGAAGGTGGTGCTACTATTAAAGATTTAATGAAGGAATATGGCTTTGTGTACACAACTATTGCTACCATTCTAAAGAACAAAGACAAAATAAAGTGCTAAAGTGATGCTTCAACTATTATTCAAAAAGGACAAGATATAATTATGGAAGTGGAAAAAATGTTGTTAGTTTGTATTCGTGATATTCAAATGAGATGTGACTCTGTAAGTGATTCTTTTATTTGTGAATGAGCAAAGCAAATTTTTGACAATTTAGTGAAACAGAATCCTGAAGAAGAGCACGAACAAATTGACTTCAAAGCCAGCAAAGGCTGGTTCGAGCAATTCAAAAGACACGCTGAATTAATAAGTGTTATGCAAAGTGGCGAAGCAGCTAGTGCAGACAGGGAAGCTGCTGAAGATTTCAAAACAGAATTTGCATCTTACGTTGAGGAAAACAATTATCTTCCTCAGCAGGTTTTCAACCGATGAAACCAACATGTTTTGGAAAAGGATGCCTAAGCACACGTACATCACCAAAGATGAAGAGAAATTGCCAGGCCACAAGCCGATGAAAGATCAGCTGACTTTGTTGCTTGCAGCCAATGCCTCAGGAGACATGAAGGTAAAACCACTCTTGGTGTACCATTCTGAAACACCAAGAATTTTCAAAAAAAATAGTCAAAGGCAAACTTGGAGTTTGTTGGAAATCGAACAAAAAGGCTTGGGTAACCCACCATATATTCAACGAGTGGGTTTATGTTGTTTTTTGCCCAAGCATTGAAGCTTATCTGAAGGCCAATAAACTTCCTAGGAGGGCACTTCTTTTGCTGGCTAATGCTCCAGGGCATGATCCTCAACTGGCACAAACATTGGAGGCAAAGTTTGATTTCATAAAAATTAAGTTTCTACCAGCCAACACAACAAGCATTATCCAGCTATGGACCAACAGGTCATAGCAAACTTAAAAAAGATTTATACAAAACACATGTTTTGCAAGTGTTTTGAGGCAACCTCTGGTGAGAATGCTATCCCATTAAAGGAATTTTGGAGAACAAAATTCACTGTTCTTGATGCAGTCCACCTAATTGTGACCATGGTGAGAACTGTCAACCAAATGTTGCAATTCAGCTTGGAAAAACTTGTGGCCTGTTGTTTACAACTTTAAAGGTTTTGAAGAGCCTCCAGAGGCACAAGTTACAGATGACATTCTCAACTTTGGCCAAACATTGGGCCTTGTAATTAACAGTGAAGACATCACAAGAGCTGGTTGAAGAACACAGGGTGACTTTAAGCACTACAGATCTTCAGGCAATGCAAGAAGCTGAAGAACACGACAGTGGTGAAGAAGAACAAGAGTGAAAGAAATTTCTACTGCTGGTCTTCATGCAATTTTAGATGGCTGGGAGAAAGTGAAGTCCCAACTGGAATGGCATCCTGCAATTGCTGCTAACAGAGCTTCTTCAGTGCCAGTTTGAAGACAAAGTGATTTCTTATTTCAAGAAACAGCAGTCCAGTAGGAAGAAGCAAGTTACCTTGGACAGCTTTTTCACCAGAGCCAGCAAGAGGCCACAGTTGGAGGAGCAGCCTTCAGATGAGGCTGATGGTGCAGTAGAACCTTCAGATGTAGATCTGGGGGCTTCTACTTCCCACCAATAAACCCGCCTCTCCTCAACCCATCACTAACCCTCCAAGCCATTCAACTCTCTCTCCAATGTAAGTCTAAATTAATTTTTTATTATTAATTTTTTATATGTATTTTCTTTTACAGATGGTGTTTCTTAATAATAATTATTAATTACCATTATAATTCTGTTTATATATTATCAAAAAATTTAATTTTATTATTTTCAATACTTTTTTGGGGTCCTGGAATGGATTACCTGATTTACATATTTTGGGGTTCGAATATATATATATATATATAATATATATATATATATAATATATATATATATATATTACTAGGGATGTACCAATATATCAGTATGAGCTGATTTTTAAAAATATCAGCCAGAATTTCAAAAGTACAATTTGTCTAAAATTATGAATCAAGGCATTCCAGGACATCAACCAATGCAAACCACCATTCCAACTCAGATTTGGGTGAAAATTGGTATATAAGGTTAGTTTGTGTTCCAAATCCACTGGTTCAAACAAAAAAGCTCTATGACTAACAGTTTTAAGTTATTGGCCTCCCCCCTCCTTTACCATGCCCACTTTGACAGGCACCCAATATCTCCCACCCAATCATAAACTGAACATAATATATTTTTGGAATCAGCAAGACTAGATCTATCCAATGATACTAATTTTAACTTTGGAAAGCAATTTTCAAAATTTTCAAAATACCCAGAAAGGTAAGGTTGGGTCATTGCCAGGACCCAGAAAGGTAAATAGTACCAGAGTTGGTTAGGTTACTTTTACCATGAATATTAGGTCATTTATTGATAGCTGCCAGACAGGGTTTTTTTTTTTTTTTTTTTTTTTTTTTCCCCAACCAACCACAGAATTTTTTGATGAAAAATATAATTCAACAGCTCTTCAAATTCTGAACAACTTTTTTATTTAGCATTTTGCTCGCAAGTGAATGACAGTTGAATAAATTGACAGAACCATTTAGCCTCAGTGGTGTAGTGGTTAGCATCGCTGACTACGAATCCATTGGCCCCAGGTTCAAGACCCGGTGATGGCAGCCAGCGCACAGCAAAACCCAGCTGTTCATCCTTCCACACAATAAAGAAAGTGGTTGGTAGATAAATGGGTACCCTAGGTGGCCTAGTGGTTAAGACGCTGGGGTGCTGATGGGGCGTGGTTCAGATTCCACATTAAACTGTAGGTCTAAGGTGGAGTGAAAAGCTTGACCTTTGTCAGAATGAACAATTTGGGCAGAAGCTAACCAAAAGTTAGCCAGCTTCATCCTAGATCATGCCACATGCACAGCGCTACTTGTGAGTTGCCCCCAGTTAATTGAATGTCAGGTTAGGGCAACTGTACACCCTTGATTGGTTAAGGTTGTCATGATATTTTCCTTAGTTTTAACAAAAATATCAGGTAAACCTTAAATAGCTAAACTTTTTTAATATTCATTTGCGATAAATTTGCATTGAAGAAAAGTGTCTTAGAATTGTAAAAACTACCTATTATAAAGACAAAATTCCTAAGATAACTTGTTTCTGCAGTCCCCCACCCAAAAACCCCAATTTCCCATGGGTCCCATAATTCAACTGTCATTCATTTGCGAGCAAAATGGTAATTAAAAAGGTTGTTTAGAATTTGAAGAGCTCTTGAATGACGTATTTTTCATAAAAAAATTATGTGGTTGGTCAAAACTACAAATTTACCATTTTTCTCTTGGCAATCCATACTTACCCACTTAGGTTAATTGAATGCCTGGTTAGGTCACCTGTACGCCCTTAACAATTGGTTGTTTAGTTGTGATATTTTCATTAAAATATTTTTCATGAGAAAAAAACTGTCTGGTGACTATCAAAAACTGACCAAATATTACTGATGAAAATAGGTTATTCTGGCATATTGCATGCTGTTTCAATTGATTCTGACCTCTCTAGCCCACAATTTCCCTCTTCTTCAAAGCCTGGGGTAGGAGGGGTCTCTATAAGGATGCATTTGTACCAAAAATGAAGATCAGATTCAACTGAAACAGCATAAAATACACGAGAAAAACCTATTTTCATCAGTAGTTTGGGTGGATGTGTTCTACTGAATCTTTACTGTCCTATTATAGTACATGCAACTCTTCAAAATCTGAAACTAGCCTGACTTGAGATTGACATTTTTAACAAAATAGGGCCTATAAACCTGGACTTGGAAAACCTCAACAGCCCCAGTGACTGAAGAACATAAGAAATTTTTATAGTGGGCACAGTAGGGCCACTTCGGCCCATCGAGGTGACTCCACTATGTAAAAACTGCCTGCACATTGGCAATAACCAATTTTTACAAAACTAATTAATTATCAATTTAAAACTAATTAAGATAAAAATTTGTTTTAATGCCCATTCGAGTATGTGTTTGAAAATGTTTTTCTGGTGTTATTCGATGCATACTATTCGAATCTAACCTCCAGTTTCCTGGGAAATGAAGTTTAACCAATCCATAAATCCTTTTTATAAGGCCACATAACGTAACAACGCACCCACCACACTCCATTGTTAAGCGAGACTGGGCGAGTAAAACAATAGCTCCGTTATTATTAAGTTCCCGAACCAAAAAATACCGTCATTGTAAAGCATTTGAATTGCTTTACAGGTATATCTAACAAAATATTAAGTTTGAATGGGCGTTAAAACGAATATTATCCCTAATTAATTATCAATTTAAAACGAAATAGAATCTCTGGATCCAGAGGATCAGTCATAATAGACTACTATCCACAAATATGGGTTAATGTTTACTATAACACCAGCTGCACCCCAAGTAAAATGAAATATGTCCAGTAGTATATCATAATTTACTAAGAAAAATGGTGTATGTCTTTATTTGGGGAAATTTGTATTTACGAAGATATTTGCTTCTAAAATTGTAATTAACGATATCCATTTGATGTGACATCACGTCAAATGTGCAGTTATAATAACGACATTCATGCATTTATAATAATGACATTTATTTTGATTTTCATCTAGTCTAGTGATTGATGCCATTTTCCTTTAAATAAATTTAGATATGGCACGTGAAGGCTGTAATTACGATTTCAAAGAACTGATAGCACGCGTTTATAATAACAATAAAGCCACTATAGAGATTTTCACTGCGCATAATGTTTTACCATCAACAAGGAAGTGTCCATTGTGTGATAAACAGTGTATGTACAGAGAGGACCAGCATATATTCTGGTGTACATCAAAAAAGACTAACAAAAGAAATAAGCGTGTAAACACGTGGATTCTCCATATCCCAGTTCAAGGATACGTGGCTAGATAAAGTGAATGTAAAGCCTAATGTAATATTACATTTTATGAACATATTCCTGATGAAAGAATTCTCAGAAGCCTATTGTATATGTAATTTACATCTCTCCTCAAAGACAATAGTTGATTGGAAATCATTTTGCTGTGAAGTGTGTGAATATTGGGTTGAACATCAAAAACCAATTGGTGGTAGCAGTGTAATTGTAGAAACTGATGAGTCGAAATTTGGTAGGCAAAAATATCAACGCGGCCATGTTCTCGATGGTGTGTGGGTTTTCGGCTAGATAGAACGTGGTTCCTGAAAAATATTTATTTTAAGTGTCCAAGACCATAAAACAGAAACACTCATTCCATTAATTAAAAAATATATATAACCTGGTAGCACGATTTATTCAGATCAGTGAAAAGCATACCTAGGACTAGCGCAGCTACCACAGATTTACATCTATAAGACGGTTAACCACTCCAAGAACTTTGTAGACCCAGAAAATTCCAATGTCCACACACAACTATTGAAAGACTTTGGAAGGATGTGAAGCAGTGGATTCTTCACCCAGGTAATAGAATGGACTACTTACTACCCTAAGTACACTGCATGCTACCTATTTTGTGCATGTCACACCAACACTAATAACGCTCTGTGTCAGTTTCTTCATGCAACTTCACAGCTTTATCCTCCTGCGTCTGATTGAATGTTACAGTAAGTAAATGCTTGCTATAGTAAACCATTTTTTTTAATGTAATACAAGCAATGAGAAGGATAGGTAGAGGTAAGGTAAAGTTAGGTTGGATTTTTTGCAAAATACATTCAGTAGTTTTTGGTGTGTTTTGTTCTGATTTGCTATTTATTGTGGAAATGACCCATGCTTATGCCCAAAATTCCCTATATTTACTTAGTAAACTTCAATGTCTCGTAACTTTTAATTGGGTCATTTCCAAAATAAATGAATAGCAGATCTGAACAGAACATACCAAAAACTACTAAAAAATGTATTTTGCAAAAAAATTGGTGGTGGTGTTATAGTAAACATTTACCCAAATAGGTTACACTCTATATCTATTTATAACTGACATGCAAATATATCAGGTCCGAAGAATCCAGTCAATTTCATTACGGTACCCATCAATACCAGTACCTTGCCAACCAAAAATGTCACAATTTACAACCATTTACAATATAAGGGATTCCAAAAAACCTTAGGCCCCCCCCCCCCCCCCCCCCATTTGCAGCTTACATGTTTACTTATATCAAAATAGTTTTTAGTGATTATAAAAATATATAAAATTCTTTATGTATTGCAGGTATTAAAATTACTCTAGCTGATAAAATGATAATATAATAGCTTCTCAATTAATTGGTGATTCGGAGAGGCAACATGTTATAGATCGCATATGAGCAATAACATTTCAGGAAGCTTGTGATGCTGGAGCCACGTTTATAACATTCATGGGTTGCCAAAAAGTTGCAAAGAAATGAAGTGAGGACTTCGTCAAAAGAAATTGGAATAAAACTTTGGATGAATGTGAAATGGATACAACCAAATCTGGGTGCCCAAATTTGCCACTCTCTCAGGAAACAAAGGACATCATTGAACGCAGTATGCGTAAGTGGAAAAACAGCTGTGCTAAACTTTCTAGAGATATCGAAATGTTGAGAGGAAAGATCATTAGTGGTGAGATCATTCGACTGTACCATCATAGGCAAGATTTAAAGCCTTGGCATGAACTTCCAAAACCAAGAAAAACTCAACATCAATGACAGACTATGGTTTGCCCATTATCTTGAAGATTGGGATGTGGATGATTTCATGTATTTAGCTGTCTCTGATGAATTTTTTGTTTACGTAACACGTCGGCCTAACTACCAAAATGATAGTGTGTTGGCCACACCACCAGATGAAATCGATGACAATGGACATTATCGCGAATTATTAAAAGGTCCAGACTGTGTTGGTGGGTTTGTTTTGTTAACTGCAAAGAAGCTCATGTGGGTGCTGAAGCCAAATGGTCAGAGTTGGGATGGACAGTATTTTCGTGATATTATTCTATCCCAGCATGTCATTCCTTTTCTAAGAAACCCAATGTTATGGATGTCAATCAGGTCACACTTCTGCACAATAAGGCCCCTTGCTTTAAGGCATTAGCCACTCAACAGTTGTTGCAGAACCATGAGATCGATTTCTTTGGAAATGAAGAATGGCCAGGAAATTCTCCTGACCTGAACGTCTGTGAACACATTGGATCAGTTATAAAGGGCAAGGTTGAATGTGTCTTGTTTCAAGAACCTGCAGCAAATCGATTTTCGAAGGATGCAATGGCACAACACACCCTATTTAAAGAGATTCCTCTGCCGAGCAGTGCCCCCCATAGTACTGTGAGGTATTGAAAAACTCATGCTCTTCACTTGCCCCACAAACACCTTTAAATGGGAGACCCAAAATGGGTGCACACACATTTCTACATTACTGTACAGTCTTTACAGCCACACCTACACTTTTCCTCTTAAGTATATACAGATAGTCCCCGACTTACGATAGGGTTAGGGACTGAAAATGAGATTGTAAGTTGAAAAATCGTAAGTCGAATGCACTTTTAAATGTATTCTATAGAGATAGGGACTTAAGTTCCCATTCTTGAATATTTTCATTCTTAAAATAAACACTAAACTACCACAATTGTTTTATTAATTGAAAGAAAAACATAGTTCACAGTATGTAATTAAATGAAATTAGTTAATTACCATTCATATAATAGCATAAACAAATCACTAATCGCTGTCAGATGAAACACGCATTTCCACGGTCATCAACGTCTCCCTCACATGTACTAAAAGATTGGATGCCACTTGTTGAAGGAGCAGAAGAAGGCATCTTCTTCAGAAAAATATCCAATGTCATCTGAACAGTTTTCTTTTTTTTTTTCGTTGTAGATTTCCTTGTAACATGAAGTGGATTCATTTACCATCCTCTCAACTTTTGCAAATCTTTCTACATTTGGGTCCATTGCATCAAACATTTGCATTGCTTTATTAAGCGTAGAAAATGCTTCTGCCAATCCATTCTTTGTAAATTTTCTTGTTTCTTCTTTATCCTCTTCTTGTCCTTCTTGTTGTTCTTTTGCAAGCAGGAGCAAGTCATCATTTGAAAGCTCCTGAGCCTCAATATTAAGCAAGTCTGCATCATCATCATCGTTGACTTCCAGCTCGAGATCTCTTCCAAGCTCCACAATATTATTTCTTATTTCACTAACACTGCCATCTATGTCAAAGCCTACAAAAGAGTTCACATGCTCTGGTAATAGGTTCTTCCAAATTCCATTCATACATTTCTCTGTAATTTCGTCCCATGATGTTCCAATGTTTCTTATTGCCTGCAAGATATTGTAATCTTTCCAAAACTTTGTAAGTGACATTCCTTGTTCAACTGCTTCAATAGCCTGGGCGAAGATTCTGCGTAAATAGTATGCCTTGAAGGTGGCCAGAGCACCTTGATCCATCGGTTGGATGATAGCAGTTGTGTTTGGTGGCATAAAAGCTACTTTAACATCAGGATGTAGATCACTAAGATCGGTGTGTTGCTGTCTCGTTTTTTAAGTTGTCATGCGGCAGTGGAGTACTATTAAAGTATGCTGTTTATTGAGTGTTATTTGCAATTTTAATGAAAAACAATATGATCGTAACTTCGAAATATCGTAAGTCTGTATATTGTAATGTATATGGATATAAATTGTGACTTGGTACGCAATTGATATGGACCATGACTTATTTTTGGTTGGCATGGTACTGGTATTGATGGGTACCATAATGACTGACTGGATTCTTTGGATCTGATATATTTGCATGTCAGTTATAAATAGATATAGTGTGTAATATATTTGTGGATAGTAGCCTATATGACTGATCCTCTGGATCCAGAGATTCTATCAGTTTTAAATTGATACTTAATTAGTTTTGTAAAAATTGGTTATTGGCAATGTACAAGCAGTTTTTACATAGTGGAGCCACCTCGATGGGCCAAAGTGGCCCCTAGTGTGCCCACTATAAAAATTTCTTATGTTCTTAACACACAAACTGTTTTAGCAAATTTGCGTAATGATCAAGCTCTATTCACGTCACTTTTGGCAAGCTACCCAAAGCGAATTCAGGCTGTCTTGGAAGCCAATGGCGGGAACACCAAGTTTTATTTCTCATTAAATGCAGGATTAAATTCTCTTTTGTAAGGTATGTTTAGTTTTACTGTACCTCTAATGGTTTAGGCCATGGGTGGGGGAGCTAAGGTTTATTGAAGCCCCATATATACTTAGGAGAAAATGGCATAGACTCCGAAATATAAAAAGTAAAAGAAGCATTTGCAAGAAAGTAATCAGATAGCAACAAGACCTGGAAAAAAGCCTAGCCAAGAATTCAAAAAACAATCCTAAAAGTTTTTCAGTCACTTCAATTTGAAAAGTAGAGTGAAAAAGAAATTGGCCCCCTCCATATAGATGATAAAACTATAGATGATGATCTTGAAATAACTGAAGAACTAAACAAATACTTCATCAGTATTCACAAATGAAAATTTAAATAATATTCCTGATCTTATACTACCAGGACAAGATAGAGAAATAAATGAATTAAGGGTAACAAAACTAGATATCTTAAAAGCAATAGATAAATTAAAAATGGGAAAAATCTCCAGGGCCAGATGAAATGCATCCAATAGTCATAAAAGCTGCCAAAAAAATATAGCACAGGCACTAGAAATTATTTTTAATAAATCACTGATATGTACTGAAATTCCAGAGGATTGGAAGAAAGCAAATATGGCTCCAATCTTTAAAAAAGGAAATAGAAACTTAGCAAAAAACTACAGACCCATCAGCCTCACCTCCATTATTTGCAAATTGCTCGAAAGTATCATTAGAGGTAAAGTTACTGAGTTCCTTGAAGAGTGCAACCTTATAAATGATAGCCAGCATGGCTTTCAAAATGGAAGGTCCTATCTAACCAACTTGATTGAATTTTATGATGGAGTTCTATTGCATTTGGACAATAAAGAGCCAGTAGATATGACGCGTTCGGTGGAGAAGGGGCAACGCAACATTTTCGAATTATGCCACAAAATGCAGTTAAAGTTTGTAAACTTTAAACCTTTGTATTTTTCCGGTTTATTGAATGTTGTATGAATTTGAACACATATTTGAGTAAAATATTGTTGTGTAATATGTCGATATAATTAAACGCCAAGAAATTTTACAATATATTTATTGATTAGTCTTCTGATTTAACTGGTGTAATCCATTATTTGGTCCTCTTCGTGAATGTTGTATTACGCTGCTTCAACTGTTTCGGTTTCTTCCAGTTCCTTTAACAATCTTGTATAATAGTTCACTGCAGTTGCAGGCATTAGGTCTGATATTCTTTTGAGATCTTTATTTGTTTTCCTTAGTATATTGGCAGCAATTGGGAATACTTTGGTTGCAGTGTCTGCTGGGCTAGATTGAATAAACTGCATCTTAGGATTTTTTCCCTTTCTGCAGTCTGACGGGATGGCTATTATCTGGGGTTGTGCGGTATGCAGTAGATATTACGTAGCCTTCTTTGTGTTGAAAGTCAAATATTAACTTTCTTGCATCTGTAAATTTAGTAGTTGATATTTCCTAATGACAATGCACGTTTTTAGGACGTCAAAATCGAGAAAATCAGCCTGTTTCATTTCTACAACTAGGAAGCGCTGCGAAACGGCTGTAGTTATGGTTGTAACATAATCTTTTTTGGTGTAAATAATATTGCTGTAATTATTTTTTATATTTTGTTCAATTTGGCCAAATTGAGCATCACAGGGCATTGTCGAGTGACCAGAAAGTAGATAGATGTGTTCAATGTGAAGCAATGATGCGGAGTGAATTTCTCTGAGATACATTAAAACCTAAATTTTACCGTGAAAGAGTGCAGACTAACATCTAATTTTTTGCATAGGTAAAGCAAAGGTTTTAAAGGATAATTATACGACAAAAAACTCAGTTTTCAAATTTTGTGGCGTTCGCCCCTTCTCTACCGAACGCGTCATATAGTATACTTAGATTTTACAAAGGCATTTGATACTGTTCCTCATGCAAGATTGTTGGTAAAAGTTAGAGCCCATGGTATAAGAGGTCATATAGCTGATTGGATAGAAGAATGGCTGAGAAATCGAAAACAGAGAGTTCATCTAAATGGAAATAAGTCTACTTGGAGACCCGTATTGAGCGGAGTCCCACAGGGGTCTGTTCTGGGACCTCTGCTTTTTGTTGTCATATAAATGATCTAGAGAAGGGCCTATCATGTAAAACCTCAAAATTTGCTGATGATACAAAATTAGGCCATAATGTTAAGTCAGTAGCAGGAGCAATGACAATACAAAAAGACTTAGAGTAACAGCCTGGGCAGATAAGTGAGAGATGAAATTTAATGTTGATAAGTGCAAGGTTATGCATATTGGGCCAAAAAATCCAGAATTTGAATACAATATGAATGGAATTTGGATTAAAAATGATGATAGAGAGAAAGACTTGGGTGTCACTGTGACAAATGAACTTAAACCCTCAAATCACTGTATGGTAATCAGAAATAAAGCAAATGCTAGACTCAATCTCATGCACACACACATTGAATACAAATCACCCAATATTATAAAGCAACTATACATTTCATATGTGAGACCCCCCCTCAAATACTGTATTCAATTTAATTTAATAGTCCCTATTTGATACAAGATATTGAAAAACTGGAAAAAGTACAGAAACGAGCAACAAGAATGATCGCATCTCTAAGACAATTGACATATAAGGAAAGACTGGCGTATCTAACTAAGCATGTTCTCATTAAAAAGGTGGTGGTTAAGGGGTGATATGATAGAGGTGTATAAAATGATAAAAGGGTTGGATAAGATAGATTTTGAGTCTCTCTTCATTAAAGATCATAATAATCAGACTAGAGGTCATAGTATGAAATTATTTAAGCCAAGATGTAGAACAAATTTAAGAAAACAGTTTTACAAACAGAGTAATTAAGTTTTGGAACAGTCTCACAGAAGAAGTGGTGACTTCAGATACGCTTGATTCTTTCAAAAGAAGGTTGGATAGTTTGATGTCTGCAAGGGACATCTGGTGATGGTGTTTAAGGCCATTTTTATTGCATGAATGGTACTAGTTTACTTCATATATATTATGTGCATTTGGGTGATAGATCCCACAGCTCAACACAGGTGTTGTGGGATATAGGGAGGCAGCATCTTGGGTTAGGGGATACGCTCTGTCCTTACACACCCTATTTAAAGAGATTCCTCTGCCGAGCAGTGCCCCCCATAGTACTGTGAGGTATTGAAAAACTCATGATCTTCACTTGCCCCACAAACACCTTCAAATGGGAGACCCAAAATGGGTGCACACACATTTCTACATTACTGTACAGTCTTTACAGCCACACCTACACTTTTCCTCCGAAGTATATATATTGTAATGTATATGGATGTAAATTGTGACTTGGTCCGCAATTGATATGGACCATGACTTATTTTTGGTTAGCATGGTACTGGTATTGATGGGTACCATAATGAAATTGACTGGATTCTTTGGATCTGATATATTTGCATGTTAGTTATAAATAGATATAGTAACATATTTGTGGATAGTAGCCTATTATGACTTTGATCCTCTGGAACCAGAGATTCTATCTTTAGTTTTAAATTGATACTTAATTAGTTTTGTAAAAATTGGTTATTGCCAATGTACAGGCAGTTTGGTTAATATTTGTTTTAATGCTTTGTTCATTTTTGATAGGAGACATTCTATGACAATTTAACATATAAATTCGTATTCAGGACACCTTGAAACCTCAGGGAAACTGATAAAAATCAATGAAATGTAATAATTATTTTTTATGGAAAAAAAAAAAATTTAGACGTAAAAAGCAGCCATTATAGGCTATTGACTGAGTATTTAGCTCTTAACGCTATTAAAATTTTAACGAACCTCGCTCTCTCCAGTTTTATGGGGAGACATCTCGTGGCAAAATTAGGAAACAGGTCAAATCAGCTAATTAAATCTGGTTTTTGTTTCATGTGACCTTATCTGACCAATCAGAGACGTACATTTTGAATCTCTCATAATGCATACTCATTCAAGAATGCTTTTTCAGTCTGGTTTTCATTATGGTTTGCGGAGGTTGTGATTTGGATTACTATCAATTAATACCTACCCACCTCAAACTGTGGCAAAACTTATTGTACGTTGGGTTATTCTTGACAAAGCTAGATGCACAGCTCTATTTAGCGCTGGCTTCCGAAAGTGCAGTTAATGGGAGGTTTTTGCTTCGATGTCTGTGAGCATTGGCTAGGGCAGCCTAGGCCAATGAGTTCAAATTTGTGGCTGGCGAAATCATCTATTTATTCCTGTTAGTCGCCGCTCATTTGTATAAACACCCCAACACTGCTATTGAAGGTTAGAAATTGCGAAAAAACGCGGGTTAAGTTAGGTTTGAACCAAAACACATTTTTCTGGTGTGATTTGCTCAAATCTGAACTTCGTTTCTTTGGGAAATAAGCCATTTTTGAGAAATTTTCAATTTTAAAATTTCTCAAAAATGGCTCATTTCCCAAAGAAACGAAGTTCAGATTTGAACAAATCACACCAAAAAACACCAGAAAAATATGTTTTGGTTCAGAAAGGAGAAAAAGCACTAAAACGAATAATTACCCCGTTAGGGTGTTTATACAAATCCACGGCGACCAACATGAATTTGTGGAGACGTTGTTGAGGGATATTCACGGTTAAACAAGTACCATGCAAGATACTTTGAATAGGATTGGGTTTTGTTGCCAGACCGTAATATCCAGCTCTTCACGTCTTTCCAACAATGCTCAATATTTTGAATGTGAACGGTGTCTTCCACGAACCGCTGTGAATGGTTGACTGTCCGGTGAATGTAGCCTAGATTTCCAAGTTGAGAATACGCACGCCACTCGTCGGAATAGATTGTAGTCCCAGGCCTAATATGTTGCTGGATCAGGCGAACAATAACACGACTAGGTAAAACAGTGACTCGTAAAGAAAGCTTCAGCACTGGCTTCTTTCTTATAAATATCTTGTATTAATTGATAGTAATCCAAATCACAACCTTCACAAATCATAATGAAAACGAGACTGAGAAAATGAGTATCCATTATGAGAGATTCAAAATGTACGTCTCTGATTGGTCAGATAAGGTCACGTGAAACCAAAACGAGATGTAATTGGTTGTTTTGACCTATGTTTCCTAATTTTGCCACGAGATGTCTCCCCATAAAACTGGAGAGGGCGACGTTCGTTAAAATTTTAACAGCGTTAAGAGCTAAATACTCGGTCAATAGCCTATAATGGCTGCTTTTTACGTCTAAATTTTTTTTTTCATAAAAAATAATTATTACATTTCCTTGATTTTTATCAGTTTCCCTGAGGTTTCAAGGTGTCCTGAATACGAATGTATATGTTAAATTGTCATAGAATGTCTCCTTCTATCGAAAACAAACAAAGCATTAAAACGAATATTAACCCCTAACGGTGCTATTTAAGGTAAGAAATTGCGAAAAAAACGCAGTTTAGGTTAGGTCAGTTTAGGTTAGGTCAGTTTAGGTTAGGTCAGTTTAGGTTAGGTCAGTTTAGGTTAGGTCAGTTTAGGTTAGGTCAGTTTAGGTTAGGTCAGTTTAGGTTAGGTCAGTTTAGGTTAGGTCAGTTTAGGTTAGGTCAGTTTAGGTTAGGTCAGTTTAGGTTAGGTCAGTTTAGGTTAGGTCAGTTTAGGTTAGGTCAGTTTAGGTTAGGTCAGTTTAGGTCTGAACCAAAACACATTTTTCTGGTGTTTTTTGGTGTGATTTGCTCATATCTGAATTTCGTTTCTTTGGGAAATGAGCCGTTTTTGAGAAATTTTCAATTTTAAAATTTCTCAAAAACGGCTCATTTCCCAAAGAAACGAAGTTCAGATTTGAACAAATCACCACAAAACACCAGAAAAATGTTTTGGTTCAGAAAGGAGGAAAAGCACTAAAACGAATAATTACCCGTGTATTTTATCTTGTGCATTCATGCCAAACTTCTCATCTTGGGGTAAGACAATCTCTTAAGTAGGCCAGACCTAGGTTCCCGGCTACATGCCGAGTTGAGTTCAATGCATTCATATATTAACAGTTAATAACTTTAAAAAAAAAAAAAGCAAAATACATACCAGTCTTAACTTCGTTTGGGTCAAACTTTGGGGGCATTTTGTTTAAGTATGTTGGATTATATCACAAATAAAATAGATGGGTTCAGATTAAAATTTTACGTTACATACCCTTCTTCACAAAGTTCTTCGAAAGAATTGAAAAAATAGATTTTACCAGGAGACAAGAAGGAAAATTCCCACAATTTTTATTAAAATTCCCATTATTCCCTTCATACGATTTCATATATAGAAAACTGAATAATTAGTTTTCATAATATTTGTTCTTTTATTCTAAAATTTATTGAATTTAATTGAATAACCTTTATCAATAATAAAATAAATACATTGGTTTTACAATTTACAATTACATAAATAACAGTGAAGCTGGACTATTTATTTCATTTAACTTGGCCCTTAAACTTTAGACTTTAGACTTTACTGGACTCTTATTAAAAATAAACAACTAGTTATTATTAATTAATAATAAATAAATAAATAAGTATTATTAATAGTTAAAATATGGGTATGCCTTTACTATTACACCGGTCTCAATAGTAAATATTTAACTTTTTTAATAACGTTAGGGGTTAGCAGTGGTGTAGTGCTAAATAAAGAAGTGAGGGAACGCATTTTGAAAGTGTTACTCAGATGCGGGGGGGGGACAATGGCGAGCGCGGCGAGCCCATACAGCTGGGTGTCCGGGGGCACTGTAAGCCCCGGGAAATCTTTTGAAATCTGACCAATTTCAGGGATATTTTGAGGTCATATGCACTGGATATTAGGATATATTCCAAGGTTGAAGATGCAGTATTTCCAGTGTCATTAGATATACGACATCCAGTACGATCAATAAAAATAGCTAACAACTGGAATGATTAACTAAAAAAAAGTTAACAACTGGTACGCCGTGGTGACTGTTTCACCAGTTCTTTATAGACTAGCATTGCCTCAGTCGAAGCTAAAAGAAATGAAGCAGTTAATGATTCTATGGAAAACTGATGAGTGGGTAGTTGGGAGGTAACGAAAATGGTTCACTGAGTAGGTAGGTAGTTAATCTAACAATCATTAAATTCCTTTTATGTCAATAACTGGGTGGATGAAACCAATTGGTTGCTCACCAGAGTTATTCTCCACACTAGTATTTATATACTGTGTGGGAGGAGCGTGCTCGGTAGTGGAGATACATTACCGCTCAACCAACCGAGGAATAAACCAAGACAACGCTGGTACGAGAAGCCCCGCGAAGAGGAGAACAAAGGGTGAACGAAAACGAAGAACGGGGCGAGAGGACGTACCAGCAAAGTGCGCTCTCGAAAACATAACCGGAGAAGGGAGACACTCCGATAACAAAAAGTAAGTGACTAATTGAGTTTTTACACCAAAGTTAATCTCATTAAATTAAGCTGGGTCAGACAAGTTAGGCCTACATTGTGGCCTAAGACCCAGCATCAACTCATAGCTTAACAAAGGTGAAGGTAGATTGCCCTAACCTAATTCTTGTGAGGAATCCTACTGTGGACCTCAATTTATCTGCCCGCTCTGGACCATTTCCGGAATCTCTAGGCTGACCCCTCTAGTCTAGACTTGATCTACTCTATAGTTAGACTGGAGATATAAGGGGTGGGTTAATTGTGGACCAATTCAGACAGAGCATTTTTCGCATTGGTGGTCCGTGTGTGGGGAATTTACAAACCTTAACCTTACTTAACAAAAATTGCAGAATTAGGCTAAATGGTCTAGCCTAAGCCTAACCTGAGCAAGCCTAATTAGGTCTACAACCTAGGGCCTAACTAGGAAACATTTACATTAAAGGAGTCTCATTCTCTTATAAGCTTAGACCTGAGTGACACACAAGTACTTGGGGGGATTAAACCAAATTTAACTTGACTGTTTTGTCTGTGCTCTCTCTTCTCTGGTAATTTCTTCTTGTCCTCTATTTCATTACGATCCCCAGTTAAACAATTTTGACTTAGACATGGACAGTGCAGAATTGAAAAAGTTAAAAAAGAAAAGGGGGGCAAAGTTGGGAGCTGTTACAAAGGCTGTGAACACTTTTAACAATATTACACAACCAGGTAAGAAAAATATAGAGTGTGTAATTATTAAATTAGAAATTAAAAAGAAGGAAATAATAGCCATTAATGAGAGTATTTCAGAGTTAGTTGAATCCGAAATGGCTGAAGAACAATTGATAGACCTTTACGCTGATGATGATGATCAGGTAAGCTCAATTGAACAGCAAATAAGGAACTACGGTCTCGTTTGACTGACTTAACACCAAAAAAACCTAATTCTGATTTTAATCAAAGTAGGGCTAACCTTCAACAAAATTTTAAGTGGCATGCAAAATCCTGAGTCACAAGAATTGAGGGCTCAGTTACCCATTTTGCAAATACCAACATTGAAGGGGACACGGTACAATTCCCATCTTTCATTGACAAATTGAGAATTTAATAGGTAATAAACCTTATATTTCAACTGTTGAAAAGTTTAGTTACTTAACTAGTTCCCTTAAAGGCCCAGCCTATAACCTGATAGCCTATTTACCAGCCGTAGGGATTCATATGAAGTAGCTATTGATCTTTTAAACGTAATTACGTTAATAAAGATGTGATTATATGAATTATCTCAACAAATTTTTGAATTTACCCATAAAAGATAACCATAGTGATATGGAAAATTTTTATACAAAATTAGAAGCTATTATAGGACAACTGGTTTGCAATGAGATAGATATTAAAACTTCATCTTGGCTTATACAAAGCATAGTACTTTAGGTGCCTTCCTTCGAGGGTTAAAGATAATTTAATTCTAAAGACGGGAGAAAATTATCCTAATTTAGCACAATAAGACAACACTTCCCAATATCCTAACTAATTACAACTTGAGAGATTTTCCAACACATAAGACCCAGACTATGGATAAACCAAGACTGTTCCCAGAGACCAACTAGCTACAGCCAAACAGACAAAACTTGATACTGTAGAATCAAATGTGACCAACTACAAAACAACGAACACTACATTACAGAACTTTAATGTAACTGCTGCCTCAACTTACACACCATATTGCAAATTTTGTGCAAGTAATGAACATAGTAGTACTGGGTGTGACAAATATTCAGATTTTAACCAAGGGCTAAAAGATGTGAACAGTTGAACCTGTGTAAAAAGTGTACTGGCCAGGGACATTATAGAAAGACTGTAAATCTAGGTTAAGATTCAAGTGTAAGTTTTGTAAAAGTTTACGACATGTCTCATCAATGTGTGATTCATCAAAGTGTCCAAATAATAGTACTCAAACTCAAAAGATACCTCCCCCAAACAAAGGTAATCAGAAAATGCCACTTTCATGGGACACTCTGCTTGTTCAAACAATGTAACAAGAAACACTGAGATTCTTTTACCAACTATTACTTTGGACTTAGTGAATAGTGAGGGTAGTACCACTCCAGTGAGATGTCTTATAGACTGTTGTTCTCAACAAACATTTGTTTCAAAAAATGTAGTTAATAAATTGGGTTTGACACCAAACCCGAATGAACAAAACCTCATATTGCGTCCTTTGTTAAGGATAACTCGGACAAAAATAGCTATAAGACAATTGACCTGGAACTACATTTAGAAGTAAATTCAAGAAATTGAAGCAGTTATTATTTCTAAAGTAGGACAAAACAAACTGGTTATACCCAAACTAGAACAAACCATAAATCATTTGAAAAAACACTACAAAAAGCTGATAGACATATCACTAACAACACAATAGCTAACATTGAAATGCTAATAGGGCAGATTATATTAATCTTATTCATAAGGGCATAGTAGAGATAGGTAATGGTATAGCATTCAGACTCCATCAGGGATAGCCCCTTTGGGTGACCTATCAGAAACAACCTAGACCTAAACCAAAATAGTGCATGACCAATAAATACTATGTGCCTCAACTCAGTCCTACATAACACCTGTAAGAATAGCAACACTTTGAATAATATTATCTCACTGAGAACATTAATTCATCATTATCAAATGAAACTTTGGATGAGGCAATTCAAACTTTATGGTTGCTAGAATCTGTGGGTATACATGACACACATCAAACTTTCAGAAGATCAGTTAATGGTAGAAAGATTTGAAGACACCATTCAGTGAAAGACAATAGTTATTTTATTGAGTTACCTTGGAAAATAAATTGTCCAACTTTAAGAGATAATCTCAAAGTAGCTAAAGGACATTTATATAAAGTAATGAAAAAACTCAAACAAGAAAATAATGTAAAATATATAATAATGTTTCAAAGAACAGCTACAGAAAGGCTTCATTGAAGAAGTAACAGATAACCCTTTTAAAAAAGATGGTTTGTCATTATTTAACCCACAGGGGGTTTATCGACAAGATGCCCCAACAACAAAACTCAGAGTAGTATATAATTGTAGCCTCAAAGACAGTGATAAACACAGTTTGAATGATTGCTTGATTGAGGGTCCTAATCTCATTTCTGACCTTGTGAAGATCTTACTGAGGTTCAGGTTAGACAAATATGCTGTACAAAGTGACATTTCGAAGGCATTTTTGAGAATAAATCTTAAAAATGAATATGATAAGAACCAACTTAGGTTCTTATGGTTCAAGGATCCATTTGATTTGAATAAAGGGTTCATAACCTATAGATTTAATGTTGTGTTTTTGGAGCCAATTGCTCACCTAGCCTATTAGCATTGACAATTAAACATCATTTAAACCAGTTTAATAACTCTCTAACATTGAACTTCCTTAAGGAACATTTTTACGTAGACAATCTAATAGGCTCAACGACAACAAATCTGAATTATCTGAAGTCTATGACACTCTCAAAAACATTATGCAACAAGGTAACTTTGAACTTAGAGAGTGGATTTCAAATAATGAGGATTTAAACAAAAAGATTTTAAAAGATAATAATGGTCTTACTGAGCCAACAGACAGAGTTAAAACTTTAGGTATGAACTGGTATTTGGATCAACTTCTAACAGTCATGATTCAATCTGTACTAAGGTTTTAAACTTGATGAGCAAGCAAATACTAAAAGACAAATATTATCAGAGGCTTCCAAAATTTTTGATCCCATGGGTCTATTCCTGCCCTCAACAATAAAATCAAAGATTCTCCTCCAAGAAATTTGGAGGACAAATGTTGGGTGGGATGATCCAATAACAAATGAAAATCAAAATCTTGGAAGAAGTTAGCTACTGATTTAACAAAAGTGCAGAACATTAAAATTCAAAGGTGCTGTGGGTTTAGGGATAAGCCCCAGAGGCTTCATGTGTTTGCTGATGCAAGCACACAAGCTTATGGGTGCTGTGCGTATCTTGTAAGCCCTACAGAAAGTCATCTAATTTATGCAAAAGGGAAAGTTGCACCTCTCAAACCTACCCGAACCATACCTCAATTGGAACTATTGGCTGCTACATTAGCCATTAAAACCATTTCATTGCTTAAGGATGCTTACTACGATGTGTTCATAACTAATATCCACGTCTGGCTTGACAGTCAGATTTGTCTTGCATGGATACGGAATGATAGCATTAATAGTAAGAATATCTTTGTAAGAAATAGGCTAAAAGAAATAGCTGACGCTAATGAAAGCCTACAAGTAAACTTTCACTATGTTCCAACTAAACAGAATCCAGCAGACTTTCTGACCAGAGGTTTATCCTACAAGTTGTTGAAGTCAAACAAAACTTGGTTTATGGGACCTAAGTGGCTCTGTAATACAGACCAATGGCCTGTGGAACAAGTTAACTTGACATTAAATTTAATCTTTTCAAATGAAAAGGTTGAACCAATCACTAATTATGAAAAGTATTCTGATTTCAACAAACTTGTTAGGGTGACAGCCTACTGTTTGAGGTTTGCTCACACTGTTTAGCTACAATTAACAAACAGCTAAATAAAAATAATCATAATTATACAGAAGTTGCAACCCAATACTGGATAGGCCAAGCCCAACAAAAAGAGTACAATAAAGAGTTAGAATTCTTAACTAATGGGAAACAAACAAAAGAACCTGTACCATCAGTAGTTGTGGATCTAAACTTGTTCAGGGATGAGGAAGGCCTTCTAAGGTGTAAAGGGAGATTAGACAAATCAAAACTGTCATACAAAAGCAAAATCCAATCCTTTTACCTAGATTTAGCTATTTGACAACATTAATAATCAGGAAAACACACAATGATGTATATCATATGGGGGTACCACAGACACTAACTACATTAAGAAAAACTTATTGGATACCCAAGGGAAGGATCACTGTTAAAACAGTCCTGAGTGAGTGTGTCACATGTAGGCGTATTCATGCTAGGCCCTATAGGAAACCAAATCCTCCTGCTTTGCCAGAGGAGAGAGTTACTCTCAACAGACCCTTTGAGACTGTAGGCATTGACTATACAGGAGCATTGACTGTAGGGTGGGTGACACTGAACAAAAAATGTACATTGTACTGTTTACATGTGCTGCCTCACGAGCTGTTTATTTGGATGTTGTGGAGGACCTTACAGCAGAATCTTTTGTTGCTGTCTTTAAGAGATTCTGTGCACGACATTCAGTACCAAAGACAGTTTGGACTGACAATGCTACATATTTCAAAGCTGGTGAACAAGTCATCCACGACTTGTTAAGCAATGAAATCACACAATTATATATACAAAATACAAACATAAAGTGGAAGTATATTCCGGTTGCCTCTCCTTGGTATGGTTCTATCTGGGAGAGGAATATACAAACAGTAAAGAATTGCTTGAAAAAAGCAATTGGCAAAAAACAGATACACTTATTTGGGTTACTCACTCTCCTGGCTGAGATTGAGAACATCATTAACAATAGACCACTCACTTATGTGAGTGACAACATAATGACCCAGAACCATTAACTCCAAATCATTTGATTCGGGAGAACAAGTTAGTCTCCTGCCGGACTACAATATAGACTCTTCAGAAGACCCAAACTGGACTCAACGACATGATGAGCTCCAGACTAAGTTACAACATTTAACTAGAGTTAAAGCTCATTTCATTAAACAGTGGAAAACTGAGTACTTGATGGGTCTAAGGGAGAGACATAAACAAATGACTAAGAAGGATTGGTCTGACACAATTAAGGTAGGGGACCTTGTTCTCATACATGACAGTACTCCAAGACAATACTGCCTCTGGCTAGAGTTTCAGAACTCAGACCAGGGGCAGACGGGGTAACAAGAGTGGTCAAATTAAGGACTTCAACGGGTGACACAACAAGAGACATTTCTCTTTTGTACCCTTTAGAGTCTGGACCCAACAATGGACTTTGGAGAACCTTCTCCACTGACAGTAACAACTGGAGACACTGAACTTCCAGTAACTATTCCTTGACAGTAGGAGTGGTAACGCATCCTACTACAACATTGATAGACACAAGACCTCAGCGACAAACAGCATTAAAGGCGCGACTATTTTTACAACAAAAATAGATGCTGGGGAATTGTAATTTTATCTTCTAACTTTCATTTTTCTTTTCTTATGGTAAAGACCATAGACAGTTTCATCCTATGGATGTATATTTTATCTTCTAATTAAATGCTACACCTTCTCCATGAGAAGGTGAGGATAGGCACTGTTAATCAGATTAACAGGCATTTACAGTTAAATAGTTAGCTAGTCTACACTCAGACAAAAATTGGTGACAATGACACCAAAATTTTTATCTCCCGGGGCCCCCAGTATATGGAAAACTGATGAGTGGGTAGTTGGGAGGTAACGAAAATGGTTCACTGAGTAGGTAGGTAGTTAATCTAACAATCATTAAATTCCTTTTATGTCAATAACTGGGTGGATGAAACCAATTGGTTGCTCACCAGAGTTATTCTCCACACTAGTATTTATATACTGTGTGGGAGGAGCGTGCTCGGTAGTGGAGATACATTACCGCTCAACCAACCGAGGAATAAACCAAGACAACGCTGGTACGAGAAGCCCGCGAAGAGGAGAACAAAGGGTGAACGAAAACGAAGAACGGGGCGAGAGGACGTACCAGCAAAGTGCGCTCTCGAAAACATAACCGGAGAAGGGAGACACTCGATAACAAAAAGTAGTGGACTAATTGAGTTTTACACCAAAGTTAATCTCATTAAATTAAGCTGGTCAGACAAGTTAGGCCTACATTGTGGCCTAAGACCCAGCATCAACTCATAGCTTAACAAAGGTGAAGGTAGATTGCCCTAACCTAATTCTTGCGAGGAATCCTACTGTGGACCTCAATTTATCTGCCCGCTCTGGACCATTTCCGGAATCTCTAGGCTGACCCCTCTAGGCTAGACTTGATCTACTCTATAGTTAGACTGGAGATATAAGGGGTGGGTTAATTGTGGACCAATTCAGACAGAGCATTTTTCGCAGATTCTTTCTCATATTTCTTCTAGGGTGGGAATTAAAATTTCATGAAGTTAGAGATTTGTAAGTTCGGATTTATTTGAAATAGTGAGGGAACGCCGTTCCGTCTACCAAAAAAGTAAGGGAACGCGTTCCCACAGCACTACACCACTGGCCCGGGTTAGGTTAGGTTAGGTTAGGTTTGCTTAGGTTGTTTTAGGTTCGGCCATAGTCTTATATGATTATACAGTATTAGACCAAAGACTCAACAGTAGGGTGGATCACTTTTCACTTTTTTTTAAAAATTATAGCTGGTCAAAGTTTTTCCCATGATTTGGTTCAGTGAAAGTACACTGACACCATTTTTACCAAAATCGATCAATATTTAGGGGTCGCGCATCGACCTTGAAAATTTCAATTTTGTAAATTTGGCCAAATTAACAATTTTTTACTGAATAAAGATAAATCATCAAATGACCATATTTTCTGAATCCTCTCAGTGAAAGAAATCCTCTCAGGTACTTACTAAGTTGATAGGACAAGTGGTTTAGAAGTTATACTCACCTTGAGATAGCATTAAAATTTAAAATACCATATTTGTCCCCGTACCTCCATATGCTGTCTGCCATTGTCTGCTTTTTAGGATAAGATAAAACGAATAAGGAAAGATCAAATGTATTTTGTATTAAAACGGTTTACCGATATCACTAAAGGGTAAAGGCACTTACTCCGGTGCCCCTAACTAGGTTCAAAAACTGTATGAATCGTGGTTAGAACACACGTCATCTTAAGGCGTGCGCCATGTACTCTCTGCTAACTCCCTTTCCCTCTGCGCTACGTCATCTTGGCAAGTGACGACTTCTTGAAGTCACCGAGTTCTTTCCGGCTCTTTTCCACGAGCTGAAGAAGACCCTGCAGCTGTGACTCGTCTTTTGTGACAGTGTTCGCGTAATCTTCTATCAGTTTTATCCTCTCTCTGCCACGTCGTTGGTAACTTTCAGATGCGAGATGACATTCTTCAGATCACAGTAGTTCTTATCTTGATCCCATTTATTCACCGGCAGAGTGAGCCACGTAGACGCGCACACCTGCAGGCCTGTGAACACGAACCACGATGACTCATCGATCAGGTCCGGAAGGCGCGTCGTGTCATCAACCGAGACGTTGTCATACGTGAAGTCCTCGGGCACAGCGAGGCGGCACAGCTTCTTTGCCATCTCGTGCTTCACAGTGTCTTCCACTTTCTCACTGCAGAGGGCGAAAACGACGGTCTGAGGCCTCAGATACCACAAGTGCCGCCTGATCACTGCCAGTGAAGCCTCTGCAATTTCGCGATGCCAGCCAGGCAGGTGCGTAGAGGAGTGCAGTAAATAGTACCACTCTCTGAAGTTTCTGTACCAGCTCGTCGTCGAACTCCAGCTGACCGCTGAACATCAGGAGCTTCGTGTAGTAGATGATCTGAAACGAATACGCACTGTGATGTATAAATACCAATACCACTCCATATAAGTTTGTTTAATGGTAAATTATTTATCTTATTTTTTTCTGGTAGGGACTTCAAATGGCTGTTTGCAGAAAGCAATACAATATTTAACTTCTAATTCAAATACCAACCTTGGCCATCCACCTCGCATGATGGTAGGCTCCTGGGCGCATGAAGTGTGTGCCACGACGTAGCTGGGCCCCGAGTACCAGGAGTGTAATCTCCGCCACTTCTCGGTAGTCTTCTCTGACAAGACCAGAAGCGGTGCCGAGGAACTTGACTGCCTCATCTCGGAGCTCATCAGCCACGTCACCTCCGCCAAATGCTCGATCTCCAGCTCGCGATAAGTCGAGAGGTCGAGCTTGTCCCACCTGAAAGGGGAGTTATGAAAATATTGCATGAAAACGACTGAAGTTTCCCTTTTCGACTGCTATTAACATCATTAGTAGAAGGACGCTGATATCTCAATTGCTCTGAAGGCAAAAAATCATTGGAGAAAACAATGCGCCTTAGATTTGAAATTCACCTTCTCCTCAGATACTGGAACAAAGGTTCAGTTGGTGCTGTGGTTCTTCCAAACGCGGTGATGACCACTGCCCCACGATGAGCTCCATAACGTGATGGCGACAGCCCAGTTGGAAGAGCGGTTTACCAAGCATGTTCTCCAGCCGGACCACCGCACCCTGCACCCTCCCCGTATTGGAGGAAGTTGTGTCGAAGCACAGTCCAATCACGTTGTTCTCGCATCCCCAGTCTTTGAGAGCACGAAAGGTCGCCTGGGCCTGGGACCTCCGGAGATGAGAATCGCCTGGCGGTGCTCCAATGATCCAAGAGAGTCCTGAAACGTATGTCATGCATGCCAATCCATTATCATCCACTGGAATATGTCAATCCACTGTCGTCACTGGAACATGTTAATTCACTGTCGTCCACAGTGAGGGCAAAAATGACCTTGATTACTTTACCGTCCCAGTGGACGACAGCATGCCTTGGAGATACGAAGGATTTCTGCACAGCTGTCGACACTTCACAACGATGTGCCACCAGGGCCGGATTAACCATTAAGCAAAATAAGCCCGTGCTTAGGGCTTCAAGGGAAGGGGGGCACCACAGAAATTTTCCATTGTCGGATTTACCATGGATTTATTATACTATTATAATCGCGGCTTATAGCCTATAAGCTGTTGAAAACTGAATTATATATATCATATATAGTATTTATTTTTTTTCATTGTTTGAATTTGTAGTGAACAACAACCCTTTTGAGAGAATAAATATATTTCGTTGTAATCACACACTTTACGCTTTGCGTTATTATTTTGTTTATATCAAATCTTTGAGCGCCATATTAAAAATACATATAGATTAAATATTTTCGTGTGCTATAGTAAATGTAAAAACAAGATTCAGTCATGCTGAACTTTATAAAATAATTGTAGAAGACAATATTGAGTGTGCCTTCCCAAATGTAGAAATTGCCTTTCGTATATTTTTAACATTAATGGTCACAAATTGCTCAGCTGAGCGTTCATTTTCTCAGTTGAAGTATATTAAAAATACCAACAGAACAACTATGCAACAAGGCAGGCTGGATGCCTTATCTCTACTAAGTATAGAAGCAGATGTGTTACGTAAGATTAGTTTTGAGGATCTGATCAAAGACTGCAATTAAAAAAAGTAGGAGAAAACTTTTCAAATATAAATGAAGTGGAAGTATACAAAAATAAACATTATTTTCCATCTTACTGTAAGTTTTGTTTCATTTCAAAAATAAAATTTTATTTTATGGTTTATTTTTGTTTATATTTTGAATTACATATATATGGGGCACCAAAATCTTTTAAGTGCTTAGGGCCTCTAAAGGTCTTAATCCGGCCCTGTGTGCCACTCTTCCACGGCGAGACGTGTCCTTCGAGATACTGAATTTGTCCAGGTCTGCGGGCGGATCTGCCGAACGTAGGACTGCCGCCACGACACTTGCCACCTATGTGCGAAATTGAAAGGAAATTGACAAGGATGCGTATGGTTTTTATGTGACAAAATAATCATTAAATTTTCCGTCGTTACGTATTATATCTTTGTCAAGGAAAGATCATTACTGATATATATACACACCTGATTACTGGACATCCGGAAGCGATCAGCCACTTCAATAACAGCCGGTGCATTGAGGATGCGGTGAGGAAGGCTGATTGATACAGTTGATTCTCTCGGCTGTCGGTATGGTGGTTCTAGCTGTGATTCGGAGTTGCTCGATGATCTGCTTTCTATAGATTCATCGTCGCTCTCAGCTTCGGTTCCTAATTTCGTTTTGAGGTGCCTGGCTCATCACGAGATTGTTGTCTTGAGAGTTGCCGTTTTCTCTTGACAACGAACACTTTATCATTCCCACTCATTGTTGTGGGGCTGGCGCAGGCCCCGTTGATCATCATAAAATTTAATATCTTCTTGTTTGTTGTTATCTGAGAGCAGTCGACTTTTCTGTATCTCTTCAATAGCATCGGGAGCTCCGATGTCCCAGAGCTTGTTCAGATTTCTGAAAACTTCTCCTGCCTTTTCCCGCGTCACTGTCTCTCATCTTGCTCTTCTGCAGCGAGCGCCACTCTTCCCACAGTAACTCCAGTTTTCTTTCGCAGTTACGCCTCGTGATCGTCTTTATACGTGCCATGTTCCAAAATACCAGAACATTGGCCACCGTGTCTTTTACGGCGGCCTTCCTGTCAGTAGTTTCCTGCTTGGCATAGAAGAAGTACTGGAGAACTTGATGGGTGGTTGGCAATTTGGCACCACCGATCGAGGAAGATGGCTGACCAATTAAGAAGACATCCGTGGCTGACCTTAGAGAAGGTGGTGCTGTTGTTGCTGCTTTCTCTTTTCCAGAATAAGTAACTTTCAGAGTCTTCCCACTCCTGGCTGTTAACAGTTTATCCATTGTACTAAAGTCTAGACTTCAAACAAGAATCAATTGACACAGTTGATCTGTAAAAAGCAAACTGTGATTAGTAAAAATATTGGTCATAGACATAGCGTGTGTGTGTGATTGGGATTTTAGGATGCGCCAGCTACTGATGCTATGATTACGTCCATAACGGGGGACAAATACGATATTTTAAATTTTAATATTATTTCTAGGTGAGTGTAACTTCCAAACCACTTGTCCTATCAACTTGGTAAGTATCTGAGAGGATTTCTTTCACTGAGAGGATTCAGAAAATATGGTCATTTGATGATTTATCTTTATTCAGTAAAAAATTGTCAATTTGGCCAAATTTCCAAAATTGAAATTTTCAAGGTCGATGCGCGACCCCTAAATATTGATCGATTTTGGTAAAAATGGTGTCAGTGTACTTCCACTGAACCAAATCATGGGAAAAACTTTGACCAGCTATAATTTTTTTAAGAAAAAGTGAAAAGTGATCCACCCTACTCAACAGGTACAAATATTATACAAGAGGTCCATAGAAGATTAAGAGATAATCGTCTGGAACACTGACTAAATAGGCCAGTGAATCACTGTGCATAATGAACATACAGTTGCCTACGCCATTGCTTCCAACTTGAGATTTATAAAATATATCGGAGACCAGCCCACTAACCATGGCTTCTATTATCTTATTGACAGACTTACCAAGCTTAGTGATAAATCTAAATACAAAATTGCGAATGACACTGGCACAGTTAGGTACCTTATTATAATGTTATAACTCCCTCTTCGCAGCAATGTTGCCTCACTTTCTCTTTACTATTGCTTTTGTAACGAACACTGCTCTTGCGAACTCTCTAACTGCATGCCTCCTCCTCTAAGGAGAGCATACAGCACCAGACTTTCAACACATTTTCATTCCTTTTCTGTCCAACTCTAACGCAAGGGTTAATCGGTATTTTCAGTCTTTCATCTACTCAACCGGTGAACTCTGGAACTATTTTCCTCGGTTCACCTTTCCACACGTCTTTGACCTCCAATTTTTCAAACGCAGAGTTTTCAGGCATCTTGAAAACCTTGGAGGGTTTTAGCGCGTATTCGCCCTTGGCCCCTCCTTCCTGCATAATGGATATTAAGGATAGATTAAAAACACTTTAGGAAGGCAAGAAATCAGAACAACTGGATGATAGTTGGAGGGTTGAGAGCGGTCAACCTTCTTTGGGACAGGTTGAATGAAAGCGAACTTCCAGTCGAAAGGAAAAGTGTCAGATGAAAGACAAAGACGAACGAGTTTACCTAGGCATGGTGTCAGCACAGAAACACAGTTCTTGAGAACAACAGAAGGAACACCATCAGGACCGTACTACCTAGAGTTGAGCTCAGATAGGGCAGAAAGAACATCTTTGGAAGAGATTCTAATTTCAGATATAATAAAGTCTGAGAGGAGGAAATAGAGGAACAGCACCAGAATCGTGCAGGGTTGAGTTGGAGGTGAAATTTTGAGCGAAGAATTCAACTTTGTCAGGAGAAGAGACGGCAACTGAGCCGTCGGAATGGAAAAGAGGAGGGAAAGAAGCAGTAAAGTTGTTGTTGAAGTTCTTGGCTAGATCCCAGAAAGAGCGAGAATAATTATAATTGGATAGGTTTTCACATTTCTGTCGGATGAATGAATTTTTGGCGCGTCAAAGAACCGATTTTGCATGATTCCGGGCAGAAATAACGGGTGTGCCATAAAAAAGGGGGCACATTTTAAAAAGGCTATAAAAACAACATTTGTCATTTAATTTTAATAAAACTTCTACACAATAAAACATGTATTTATCTATATGCAAACAAGTTTTCAGACTGAAATATCAAATAATTCAAATTCTATCAACATTTAACGAAAGAGTATGATTTTTCTACTTAACATGCAAACATTATTAAACTTTTTTAATATTTTTTATAAAAATAATTTTTAACTTAAAATTTACCTGAAATTATTAAAAAAATTGTTCGAAATGCTTTCCTTTCATTTCAGTAACTTTTTTTATTCTTGGCCAGAATATGGGAGAACTTAGCAGAGCGAGTCTACAGGACTAGAATAAAAGCTGTCGCTCATTTACGCGAGATCATCATTCAAAAATGGGAAGAGCTTCCACAGGAACAAGTAAATCGAGCCATAGATGAATTCCGGCCAGAAATAAAAAAAGTTATTGAAATGGAAGGAAAACATTTCGAACAATTTTTTTAATAATTTCAGGTAAATTTTACGTTAAAAATTATTTTTATAAAAAAATGTTAAAAAGGTTTAATAATGTTTGCATGTTAAGTAGAAAAATCATACTCTTTCGTTAAATGTTGATAGAATTTGAATTATTTGATATTTTAGTCTGAAAACTTGTTTGCCTATAGATAAATACATATGTTTTATTGTGTAGAAGTTTTATTAAAATTAAATGACAAACGTTGATTTTATAGCCTTTTTAAAATGTACCTTTTGTCCTTTTTTATGGCACACCCGTTATAAGCTAAGTGAGAGTCAGGAGTTAGATAGCGACGGTAGCTTTACTTACTTTTTTTTCTTATCCTCTCTTTACTTGCATGTCTGTAGTTTGCAGGGTATGACAGTGAGTTAAGACTGTTTGCATAGTTTGTAAGCGTTCTTATTTACTTCTTTTCATCTTTCACCCCTTTCCTATTCTCTTCGACTATTTTTCCGACTTGTCGGCAGTGGCCGGCGGATGATGACGGTGAGTCTTTTTTCTCTTTCTGAATGAATGTTAACCCACGAGTGATAGGTGTTGCTACTTACTTAACCCCTTATTCTCTTCTCTTAACCCCCTACTCTTTCCTTTCTCTCGGGCCAACCTTAGAGTGGATCTTAGGGTCTTTGTTAGCCTTAGCTTCTGTACATCTGTAGAGTAAATTAGTCATTTACAGTTAAATTATGATGCATTTTGATGCAAGAAACGTTCAAAATGAGGAGGCTTCCGACCCCGCTGTGGGAGCTTGCAGCGCTCACCCCCGAGGCCTCCAAACTGCAAGCCTCGCTACGCTCGGCATGCCTACATACAGAGCTGGGCAGTAACGCGTTACAAGTAACGGCCGTTACGTAACGCGGGACTTTTTTAGTAACGGTAACGGCGTTACATTTCAAATCTAGTAACTCTTTCAGTAACGACGTTACTTTTTTAGGGAAATACATTCGTTTGTCGTTACCTTTTTTATCGTAGCTCGCAATTAGTTTCTTTCGATCCTCACTCATTATTCATTAACCGTTAAAAATTTGTCCCTTCACTATGAGCGAGGTGTGCATGTTGGCCGTTGGCATGCTGGCAGCCTACCCCCATCCACCCTCTCCCCCTACACTGACAGCACTGTCAAAGTAAAAAGGCGAAGAACCCTGGAGCAGGGAGGGACCTAAGTTCAACAGAGGTTTCGTCATTCCTCTCATCTGGGCCTTCACGGCACGTTAACTCTGCATCCTTCCCATCCACATTAACTTTAAAAATATGTTTATTAAACTTAACACTCCTATTATATACCATCTAGTGCCGCTGTTGAGCGGGTTTTTTTCAGTAGGGAAGGATATACTGCGTCCGAAACGAGGCTCGCTCTTAGATGCAACTTTTGAGAAGCTTGTTTTCTTAAAGGCCAATAAAGATCTTTTGAATAATAGTTCTTAAGTTTGTATATTTAGCTAATAAATTTCAATTATCATTGCCATGCACAGTAACTCATTTGATTAATTTCTTTAGTATTTCGTATTATTGTTTTGCAAAACTAAACTTTCCTGGTATATTCTAGCATTAGTAAATTAGTATCAATAGTATGCTACATCCTCTGTTATGTTGTAATTCCTAGTAATAAATCTTGCAGTAATTTTTTTTTTTTCAAATATTATGCCTTATAAGTCATAAAGCAATGAAGGCATGCACAGACTTCACAGCCTATGCATTAACCAGTGGATACAAACCAACAGTGCTGGGCACTTGCGCAAACACTTGCGCAAAACGCAAATTGCGCAAGTGTGATTTCGGTTGCGCATTTGCGTTTGCGCCAATTCTTGCGCAAACGCAAACTTGTGCGCAAACGTGAAAAAAAAACAAATATTAAAAATAGTGGATTTAGCTCATAAACACGTGACTGCCAGACAGGTGGCGCCGCCAGACAGCAGTGAGCACTCAATATACCAACAACGCTAGTGAAACACGTTTGTTTGATTAGTTGATTTTAATTTTATTTCAGAGTTCAAACTACTAACTACTCCAGTAACTTCTAGAAACTTCATAAGTCATAACTACTGTCTATAACTAGTGAACCATGGACAGCCTCAGACACCAGTCTCTGTCCAGCCCCACCTCTGCCCCCAGCCCGGCCGGCAGCGTGACCAGCCATGGCTCAGAGCCTCACCAGGAGGAAGAGGACCTCAACAACCCCTGGCCCCACCTGGACACCTTCTTTGGACCTTTGACCAGCAAGAAGAGGGTTGAGAGGGGCAGGGTGGTCTACAGGGGCAGCATCATCTGTAAGAGGTGCAAGGCCAAGGTCAGCTTCAACACCATCAGCATGTACACCCTCAAGAGCCACTACCAGCATGTGAGTTTAAGTTTATTTATAAATTTAAAATTTAAAAAAACTTGATAAGTAGTTAACTTTAGAAATTATTATTTATTAAAATATAATTAAATATTAAATAATAAATTATACTTTGTCTCAATTCAAACACTTCTGTTGTATATCACTGTCATTACAATATAATTTATAATTTTTTTTTTCAAGGTTCACCCCAACCAGAGCAAAGACCTCGCTGCCATCACTGGTGGGTCCAAGCGCGGCCGGTCCCTCTCTGGCGACACCAAGGACTCTGGCTCCAAGAGAATGCGCCAGGCCAGCATAGAGTCCTCCTTTGCTGGATCTGCCGCCTTCAACAATAGCAAGGCCCAGGACCTTTTGCACAGGTAAATAAATAATTATAAATCTTAATTTTATACACTAATAATAGAATAATTTAAATAATTTATTAAATATATCAAATATTTATATGATATAAAAATAAAAATTCATTGTAAAGATAAGATAAAGACTTTCCTTACAATCATACCTAATCTTTTTTGTAACTTATGTTTTAAAATACATTTATTGAAAATGTTCAAAATGAATTTAATTTTCAACTTCTCCACAGGTTCATGGTTGAAGAGATGTTGCCCGCCAAAACCACGGAGTCCCCATCTTTCACCAGGTTCCTCAAGTACCTGAACCCCAGCTTCAAGCTCCCCTCCAGGCGGACCTACATGAGGAACCTCAAGAAGAAGAAGGCCGAGGCAGGGAAGACAGAGCTCACCTCCATCCTGGACGAGGTCAACTATGTGGCCACCACCGCTGACTGCTGGACAGCCCACAACCGCTCCTTCCTGGGCATGACTGCCCACTGGATAGAGCCCTCCAACCTCAAGAGGAAGAAGGCCGTCCTAACCTGCAGGGAGGTGCCTGTGGCGCACACCTATGACGTCCTTGGCAACACCATGCAGGACGTCCACCAGAAGTTTGATATTGAGGCCAAGGTGAGCAAAAAACAAAGCATGAAAGCAAGTACTTAACCATAACCATCTTTTACATGTTTTACAACAGTCAACAAATAATTAGACATACAAATATTTAAACATTTTAATTTTTAAGACTGAAGCGATGTTATCATATGGCAAATTTATTAATTTAAATATCAAATAAATTAATTTATTATTCAATTATTAAATATGTACAAATAACAATTTGAACTGATTGTACAGGTCATCAGTACAACCACAGACAACGGAGCCAACTTCGTGAAGGCCTTCAAGATGTTTGGCGAGTCCGACTCTACCGAGGATCCCGCCCAGGAGGACTCTGACCAGGACTCCGTCGAGGAAGACGACACAGAGGAAAGGGAGGAGGTTCAGCCTGTTGACCTGGCCCAACTCATCGAGGAGGAGCACGGGGACACCTGCAACCTGCCTAAACACCGCAGATGTGCTGCCCACAACTCAACTTGTTGGCGATAGTTGATGTGGAGAAAGTCCCTAGTTGGTCAACGGGTAACCGTCCCTGCTTCACCAAGGTCATTAATAAATAATAATTCTTAAATATTATTAAATAAAGCACTTGTTTAATCATTTAAGACTTGTCAGTACTCAATATATTTTTTATTATTTTATAAACATTTTGTTTTTGAATATTAATTTTTTATCTATATTCATGTAGGTGAAAGCCAAGGCCCAAGCTCTGTGGAACAAACAGAACAGAAAGCCAACCATCGCGGCCACCATCAAGAGGGAGGTGGGCAGGAAGCTGAAGACCCCCAACATCACCCGGTGGAACTCCCTCTATGACTCCATGGAGGTCCTGAACGAGGTGCTCAACACCAAGATGGCCCAGATCAACATTATCTGCATGGACAACAACATGGCCAGCTTCAACCAGACGGACAAGGATGTCATGACAGAGTACCTCACTGCCATGAAGCCCGTGGTGACCAGCCTGGACAAACTGCAGTCTGAGAAGGAGGCCTACATGGGGGTCCTGCTTCCCACCCTCTATGTCCTCAGGTGACAACCTTGACTTATTTTTAAATACTAAAAACGTTGTTGTTTAATTTATAACAAAATAATAGATTTCATTATTCATTAAATTAAACTCTGGCAAGTTTATTGGTTTAGTTGTCCTGTCCACATAAATAATTCTATTAAATTAGGAACAAGCTGGAGGCCACGAGGAGCAAAAACTTCAAGTACGCCCAGCCGCTGGTGGACTACCTCCTGGAGAACCCTCTCAGTGAAGAGAAGAAACCTAAGGGTTTCAAGGCCAGGTTCTCCGCCCTCTTCAATGAGATGGACCTGCTGATGGCTACCGCGATCCACCCCCACTTCAAGTTACTTGTGGTCCGCCACCTCAACCCTAACAAGTTTGATATGGTGAGGTCTAAGCTGCTTGATGAGGTCAAGGAGCAGGCCGCCATAGAGACCACAGGCAGCAATGGTGAAGAGGATGATGAGGAGGATGACTTTTTCAAGGTGATAGATTTAGAATATGTAGATTATAAATTATTAAATATTTAATTTCAAATAATTATTATTTAAAAAAAATTTTACTGTATAACTCTGTAGGTTTGGATTGTCATGTCCACATGAGAGAAATATAAAATAAATATTAATTAAAATATTTTTCACTTATCTAAGAAACTTAGAAAGTAATTCAACTTTTAAGTAAATTAGTAATTTTTGTGTTGTTTCTAGGAGTTGAGGACCCCAATGGAGAGCGCCACCCGCAACCGCCTCTCCACCAAGGTGGGGAAGGAGCTACATGCTTGGTGCTCTGAAAAGGAGAAGACCAGCAAGGAGCTGGAGCAGGGGATGTTCCCCGCCCTGTACCACGCCGCCTGGGTTGAGGTCTTTCTGAAGTACAACACGGCCATCCCCAGCTCTGCAGCTGTGGAGAGGGTGTTCTCCCAGGGGTCTGACATCATGAAGACCAAGAGGTCCAGCCTGACCTCTGAGAACTTTGAGAGGTTTGTGTTCCTGAAGGGCAACACGGACCTGCTCACGATGGAGTGGGAGAACGACTCTGAGGAGCTTTGAAGTGTTTTTTTTTGTAATATTGTAATTTCTTTTTGTTATTATTATTATTTATTTAACATTGTAATTTTGTATCTATTCTTTATTGATATATCTATGGATCGTGTGTCTGTTAAAGTCTTTTGATTTGATTTGATTTACTATAAATTTAATTTTATACAGGGTGTCCCAAAAAAACCGCACCTATTTATTTTTTTTGAAAACCCTGTATATATAAATAGTTTGCGTAAGCGCAAGTTTCGAAAAGTTTGCGCATTTGCGCTTGCGCAAGGTATGGGTTTGGGTTTGCGCATTTGCGCTTGCGCAAGTGAATTTTCGTTTGCGCTACCCAGCACTGCAAACCAACACATACTCGCACAAGCGAATGTTTATATATAATATAATAATATTTTATGTATATATAAATTATAATATACCTATGCATATATATATAATATATTTACATTTCATAAAAGTAATGAGTAACGGTGCCGTTACTCGTTACTTTTTAAAATGGTAACTAACGATAACGGCTACATTTAGACTGTAGTAACAGTAACGGCATTACATTTATAAAGTAACGAGCACAGCACTGCCTACATATATACAATATATAAGACCCGATCAGCTTCGCACTCGCCTTGGAGTATTCCTGGCTACGTGCCTGCATCAATGTGTTACTATTCATACGAGGCGTCGCGCGGCACAATGACGAATCAACCAACGGGCGAAATTTTCGTTTTCTATAACTTTAAACACCTATCATCATTTAATCATTCAATGTTCATAAAATTACTTGCAAAAACCCATCGGATTACATCTATTTTAATAAAATTATGAGGCTTTCACAAACTTTAAAGCCGTTTCCTCAAAACTTTGTTTGGGCGCATTCGTCATTGCGCCGCCTCAGTTTTATATATATATATATATATATATATATATTATATATATATATATATATATATACAGTGATGGGCATCGATACATGAAAATAGCTAAAGCGATACCGATACATGAAGAAAGTCTTAGGCGATACCGATACGCCGATACTTTCTAGATGTCTTAAGCGATACCGATACATGCATCGCCGATACATGTATCGCCAGTAAATTTTTATAATTATTCATTTAATATGTAGGTATTAGATATTGTTTATACTAGTAATTTGTACGCACTGTAAGTAAAATCAACGACATTTTAATGGGTTTTATAGATGTACATAAAAACAATTGCTTTATTTAATGAAAGTATGTTTTAATTTTGTAGGATACATGAATGACTGAAAATATTACACTAACAATTAAAAGTAATTACTATTACCCTTCAAAAATACCAGCTGGCTAAACATCTGGTCAGACAGTCTATTCCTTTTTGGAGAGTGAATGTGACCAGCCAAACTAAACAACCGTTCTACAGGAGCAGAGGATGGTAGTGGTGTGTTATACACTTATACTTCAGGAAGACCCGTAGAATTCCTGGGTACTGCCTCAGAGATTGGAGAGAATGACTTCCGTCACCCAGATACTGTAAAACTTCCATCTCAGTGGAATCTTGGGTTGCAGACATTAGTGGAAGCAGGCTCATAACAGAAGAAATCATCTGCACTTCCCGTCAGATGCAGCATCACTTAGTGATGGGGGGTCTGCTCCCTGAGGCTCTTAACAGCATTAACCAACATTTCTTGAACCCTCTTTTTGACAATGTTAGTATTAAATTTGCCTTTTATTGTCATCCACTTTAACTTGAACAGAGGATTTGAAGACGATGCCAGTATTGCTGCTTTACACTCATGTGACGCATCAAGGCACAGAAACTTTTCAAACCGCTTAGTGAACCCTACTGTGACTGCATTGAGAAGTGGCTGACAATGACGCAATGCCTCCGAATTCAAACGCTCTAGCTTCTTCTCTACAGCTAACAATGTTTCTATATTATGGTTAATTAATCTCAATAACAAGTACAAACGTGTTTAAACGTTGCGCCGTACTGTGTGACGTGACCAGCATAGTAGTACTGTCATTAAATAAATATTTATTATTATTATTTATGTATATTTATAAATATAACTCGGTAGTGTCATATTATAACATCTATTTAAATATTTAAAAATTCTTATAAATGTATCGATGTATCGATTTTTTTCGATACATTTAAGAAAATTGACCTTAGCGATACCGATAAATCGATACTTTTGTCAAGTAGCTAAAGCGATACCGATACAAAAGTATCGATCGATACGTATCGGCGATACATGTATCTAGATACTGCCCATCACTGTGTGTGTATATATATATATACCTTACCTTACAAAGGTTCCACGTGATGATTTCTCATTTCGCGAAGGTCAAGCGTGTCGCCCCTCCTCTCGAGTTGGCCTGGTGAAGTAGTGAGTTGGATTCTTGCGCTCTCCACCTCACATAGCCAGGTACGCCCGGCTCATCGGGGATTGTTCTGAGCCAGGCGTCAAGTCTTCTTTTGAAGATTTCCACTGCAACTCCCTTCGTGTTTCTTAGGTCTTTGGGCAGCTGATTAAATAGTTTTGGTCCTCTCACTACAAAACTATTTTCTTTCAGGGTTAAGGATGTTCCCTGTCTCGCCTTCAATTTGGGAATACGACACAGTCTACCGTTTCTACCTTCCACCGTTGTTTGGGGAGTTATGGGATTCAGAGTAAGATTAGGGACTAGTTTCTCCATTATTTTCCAAGTGTAAATAATGGTGTATCTCTCTCTTCTCCTTTCCAGTGAATATAGGTTTAGTTCTCGTAACCTTTCCCATTAATTTAGTTCTTTGCACCCATTGATCTTGGCTGTGAAACTTCTTTGAATCCCCTCCAGCTGTCTAATGTCTTCTTTTTTATATGGGGATGTTAGGACCGAGCAGTATTCCAGTTTGGGTATTATCAGGGTTTTCAGTAGGGGGATCATTACATTCCTATCCCTTCGTTTAAAAGTTCTCAATATCAGACCCGTTATTCTCTTTGCTCTGTTTACTGCTATCTTATTTTGTGTTTCAAATTTCGCATCATCTGTCATTACAACCCCTAAATCTTTTGCTCTGGAATTTCTCTGGACTTCCTGTCCATTTGGGGTATAATATTCCATGGACTTTAGGTCTTCTCTTTTTCCGTACCGTAATAGCTGAAATTTCTCGGTGTTAAACTTCATATTGTTGTCTTCCGTCCACTTGTAAATTTTGTTTATGTCGGTTTGTAGAGATCCTATGTCTTCTGGTTTTCGTATTTTTCTACTGATCTTTGTGTCATCTGCAAAGGATGTTACTGTGCTGTCTCTGGTAACGTCCTCATCTGTGTCAGTTAGCATGATTATGAAGAGTAGTGGAGCTAATACCGTTCCTTGTGGTACTGAGCTGAGGACCTCTGATTCTGATGAAGATACTCCTTGTACTGTAACGACTTGCCTCCGCTCACTAAGGAAATTATATATCCATTTCCCTACTTTTCCTGTTATTCCCATATATTTCAGTTTATGTATTATGATTCCATGGTCACACTTGTCGAACGCTTTAGCAAAGTCTGTGTATAGTACATCATAGTTTTCATTACTTTCAAGTGAATCAATAATGTTGTTGTAGTGTTGCATTAGTTGTGACAGGCATGATCTGCCTGACCGAAACCCGTGTTGGTTATCATTGAATTTTTTCTGAGTTTCCAAAAGTCATAGATTTTCTGTCTAACAATTCTTTCAAATATTTTGGTGAGATGAGATGTAAGCGACACTGGCCTATAGTTTTTTGGCCTCGGATCGATCTCCTCCTTTATATATTGGGACGATGTTCGCGCTTTTCAGGATGCCCGGTATTTCTCCCGTGTTTAATGATCGTCTCCATATCCAGTATAGGGGCTCAGCGATTGCATTCTTGCAGTTTTTGATCAGTGTGGCATTCCATTTATCCGGTCCTGCCGCTGAGTGTGTTTTTAGTTTCCCTATGACTTGTGCAATATCCTCCGTCGTAAAGTCGAAATCCGTTATACTTTCCCCTTGTGGTTCTTCTTCAAAGAACGCGTTTCTATCGCATATCAGTTTGTCAGTTTTTGGGATACTGAAAGATGATTCATACTGAGCTTTTAATATATATATATATATATATATATATATTACACACACGAGTACCTAGGTGGTTGTGATTAGCATAGCTGACTACAAATATACTGTTCTCGGGTTCAATCTCGGGTAACAGCAGTCGGAGCGTAGCAAACCCAGCTGTTCATCCTTCCATACAATAAAATCGGTTGATAGATAAATAGGTTCCCCGAGTAGCCTAGTGTTTAAAGACGCTGGACTGCTGATAGGGAGGTCGTGAGCGATTCCGACCTAGAATTTTGTAATTTGACTGACCACTCGTGGTGGGACGTAGCTCGGATTCCATGTTTAGCTGTAGGTCTAAAGTGGATCAACAAGCTCGACATTAGTAGAATGAACAATTCGGGCGGAAGCATAGCTAAGGTTAACCGAGATATATATATATATATATATATATATATATATAATGTGTAAAAAGTGAACAATGAACAATTCCTACACCATCATTATATGAATTCATTGTCCATTTTTACATAAGAACCAAAATCGCTTAACGCAAGTTTGGATAATAATTTTACTTGTAGCTTCCTATTTTTGTTCATGTCACAACCCTACGATCTACCCTTTCTATGGTTTAGTCGTATCCATCATCCATTTTCCATTTGTTATAAAAGTTATTATAATTAATTATGAGTTGTCTTGCATCTCATCCCCGCCCCCATACGTCCATATTTTAGCTTGACCATTATCGTATGTAATTTTTATTAAATAATCATCTTTACTCGTGTCAGTCATGAAATGCAAAAAACTTTCGCAGTTCGTTCGGGAACGCGAAAAAACGTTCTCGTATTATTTTTTTCATTTTTATATTTTTATTTGACCTCCCGAGATGAACTCAAAAATGCTGAGATTAAGTTATCAAAAATTCCGCTCATCACAGCATAATTTGAACGCTTCTAAGATAAAAAAGTCTCCTTTCGCTCTGATTCGAATTTATGACATTATAGCATATTATTTCGTAAAATAAATTATCCCGTAAGTGCCATGTACTTTGTATTATATTTCTAACATCTTAATTGTCTATTAATATGAAACACTGTAAAAACAAGACAAAGTTATAGTAACTGTTTAATTGTAATTAACTGTAATACTTTAAATTAACAATAACTTGTAATGTACTTCAGTGAAACTAATTAAATGTAATGATTTAATTTATAATGTAAGAATGTACTTTAATGGAATTGTAATTAAAACAATAATAAGTGAATATGAATTAATTGGTAGTTGTAATCCATAATTGTAATCGTAATTGTAATGAACCAAAATTAATACGTACTCAGTCATGTACTCAAAATTGTGCTTATGGCTATTACGAAATGATATTGCCGTAAAAAATGTAGAATCGGCGATACTGTTATTTTTATATTTTTTATTCTTTTTAGTTGAAATCATGTGTTTAAAAAGGGGGGAAATTTAACCATCAATTGTCTCCCCCAAACATTAGACTATATTATGCATGTACTCGTAAAATTAGGACCATCTTCAGATTAGCGCTTCGATTAGAGACTTCATTATACCACTTCATTTATTGCACTTCTGCATTAGACTTCTGATTAGCACTTCATCGTTGTACTTCAGATTAGCACCTCATTAGGAGGGGGCAGAGGCCCCTTGCCTCCTTAACTTAAGTATTTTTAGATTCCGGCCTGAGCCATGGTCGAAAGAGGTCGAACCTCTACCCTTGTAATTCAGAGTACCAACTGTAATTTTTAAGAAGTAAACCACAGTAGAACAAGTCTATCTTTTTCCTTCGAGCCGTGCTCGCTTCAGAACTTAGTCAGAAAAGTCGATAATTTTAGTACAAGGGAAAGGATCCGAGAATTATTGAAAGAAAAGAATTAACAGTGTCGACCCCATAAGGCGACCGAAAAGAATTATAGAAAAGTATAAAGAAGAAACATCCGTTGCAGCCTCCTAACTAGAACCCCCTTCGAATCCGAACCGACAAAGGGCCATAAAGGGGGGGGTTAACATATATATATATCAAAAAAATTGAAAAAATATTTTTTCAGTGAGATGGCGCTGCAAAATACGAACATACCTTAAATTTACCTTAAAGCGCTTCTGCCTCAAGGGTGCGCTGCTCCCTCGAAGTCCGCTCAGCGCCTCCTGAGGCGGGGCCACGACGAGGTCGCCACCCCTCTTTTCTCTCGCTCCTGCCATACGATTTGGTCCCCTATTGAATTTGTGGGGGCTGGTCTGGCAGAGGAATACCCTGACACTGTGGGTTGGTCGGGTATGTTGGCTAAAAACATGTCCAAGTGTTTTTTAAAAGTATCTACTGGGACTGCACTTATGTCTCTAAGGTACTGAGGCAAGGAGTTAAACAGGCGAGAACCCTGCCTAGAGATATTATTATATTGAAGTGTTTGAATCCTTCTCAGACTGTTTGGTGGGAGGTGATATTTTTTACACATTCTTCCAGTTCTTGTTAAGGTGGGCACAATTGGTTCAGTATTGGGGGCAACTAAAAGCCCTTCTAGAATTTTCCAGGTGTAGATTAGGATGTATCTCTCAAACCTTCTCTTTATGGAATAAAGGTTGAGGCCTCTGAGCCTATCCCAGTAGTTTAATTTGTTTTTACTCACCTGTTGCCCATCAGGTTGTTTAATATACGAGGTAAAGGTTCTTTGTAGGCCCTCAATTTTTCGCAATTCATTTTGTTTGTGGGGAAACCATAATTGAGAGCAGTAGTCAATGCGTGGAAGGACAAGTGATTTCCACAGAGTAAGCATGGTCATACTGTCCCTAGTTCCGAATGTCCTCAGTATATATCCTATTAGTTGTTTGCATGATGAGGTTACTTTGTCAATGTGCCTGTTGAATGTTGCATCTTCAGATAATATAATCCCTAGATCCCTGACATGATCAGTTTGTACAATATCTTTTCCTGTGGGTCCAGTGTAGTTGAATTCTTCTTTCAGGTATTTATTTGGTCCATGCTTAATTAGTTCAAATTTGTCTTCATTGAAGGCCATATTGTTTGCATCTGCCCATGCATATATAGTTTGTAGATCTTTTTGTAGCTCTACACAGTCTTCTTTTTCTGTAATTGGTCTTAGTATTCTGGTATCATCTGCGAATGACAGGAGAGAGCTTCCTAGGTTACAGTTTATATTGTTTAGCATTACAGTATAATGAATAGAATTGGTCCTAGTACTGTGCCTTGCGGCACTCCACTAATCACTTCTTTTTCTATAGATCTTGCTCCATTTACAATTGTTATTTGTTTTCTGTCAGAGAGAAAGGCATGGATCCATTTTCCTATTTTTCCACAAATACCAAGTTCTTTTAGTTTATGGAATAATATACCATGGTCAACCTTGTCAAAAGCTTTTGCAAAGTCTAGATAGATGACATCAACATTGTGGTTTTCTCCCAAATATTGTAGGATTGTATTGCAATGGTCTATAAGTTCAGTAAGGCAGGATCTCTTGTGTCTGAAGCCATGTTGAAAGTCTTCTAAGAGATGTTCATTTTCTATAAAACTGACAATGTGCCTTTTCAGGACTTTCTCAAATATTTTAATAATATGGGAAGTCAAAGATATGGGTCTATAGTTCTTGGCTTCCTTTCTTTTGCCTCCTTTGTAGATTGGGGTAATATTTGCTTGTTTCATGATTGGTGGTATTCTACTGGTGTCTAGTGAGGATCTCCACAGGATTTTCAAAGGCAGAGATAAAGTATGTTTGCATTCCTTAAGAATGTTGGCTCCAATTCCATCTGGACCAGGGGCTGAACTCCCCGGTAGCTCTGTTATTGCCTGTTGTATATCTCTAGTGGTTATTTGTATATCTTCCAATAATGGTCTGTCTTGGTCATTTTCTTCTCTATAGTATGAAAATATATCTCAAATTTTGAGCAATTAAAAATACCCAAACCAAAATTAAACCTAGGCTAGAGACTCGGGATTGTTAGATACTAAACTTGTTACGGATGTAATTCTATTCAGCTTCGACCACAATGACAATTTCATTACTTTTCCCGCAACAAAACTGTCATTTGTAATTAACTGTGGAAGGACATATCTTTTATATAAATCGTTTTGATCATTTTCACAGAAGTTATCAGTTATGTAGACTTCATTTTTTGGAATAAACAATACTGCAATTCATTAAGTTCAAATTAAAAACGAATGCAGTAACTGATACAGGCCTAAGCCTATTTCCTGACACTTCAAAATTTGGAATGGTAATAATTGACTAAGCAAGCCTATATATAAGTAAGCATTAAGCGAGTTACATTCATGAGGAAAAGGAAGAGGCCTTTTCCTCACGAGTAACTCGCTTCCAATTAGCCAATGCGTGTTATTCTACCTGGAAAAAAAAAAAAAAAAAGCCAAAACAAAACCAATTTGAACATTTGTTTTAGTTCTAATGCATCACTTTTGTAAATTTAACTTAAATTTTCCTACGAGACCTGGATTTATGGGACACCCTGTATATATATCAGACAATCCAAATTGTTATTTTTTTTTCGTAAAATGAATGTTGATGGGTTTTTCTTTTGTCTAAGGCTAATTTAAGACGTCCTTATGTTTTCATTTAACGTTATAAGCGTCTAAAATATGCAACAAACGTCTCCTTTCATTACACAGTCGCTTCCCCACAGATGTTTATTCGAGCCGCCAACAAAGTTGGACTACAAATTCTGACCGTTTTTATGCAAAATGCTCCAAACCGGTATGAATCCTGCCCGAGCTGTAAATAGTTTTATGTTAATTAGCTGACTTTAGATTGTTATTTTGCAAAATTTTATTGTAAAATGTGGCTTGCTACTCGGATAACCTGGATAGGCTCAAGTGGCTTCATGTTTTCCAAATGATACACGTACATACATAACTAAATATTTGAGTTGGTCATTAAATTTCATTATTTTTCCATTTCCTCCGAATTATTTTAATTTTCTATAAATGGCTTGTCAGCTGTTTAACCCGCTTTGGTTTATGAAAAATTATAATTGAAAATCCCAAGGGTTAGACTAGGTAGACTTAGTTTAGTTGCGCTAGAAATGTTGGAGGGGTGTCAAATGAAAGAAAATTTGTCAAATGAAAGAAAATTTGTCAAATGAAAGAAAATTTGTCAAATGAAAGAAAATTTGTCAAATGAAAGAAAATTTGTCAAATGAAAGAAAATTTGTCAAATGAAAGAAAATTTGTCAAATGAAAGAAAATTTGTCAAATGAAAGAAAATTTGTCAAATGAAAGAAAATTTGTCAAATGAAAGAAAATTTGTCAAATGAAAGAAAATTTGTCAAATGAAAGAAAATTTGTCAATGAAAGAAAATTTGTCAATGAAAGAAAATTTGTCAAATGAAAGAAAATTGTCAATGAAAGAAAATTTGTCAAATGAAAGAAAATTTGTCAAATGAAAGAAAATTTGTCAAATGAAAGAAAATTTGTCAAATGAAAGAAAATTTGTCAAAGGGAACTTATTTCTAAGAAAAGTTTATTTTCTTAGAGTATTTCCATCACACAATTACCAAGCCTTAAATATCTCTGAAGTAAGCGCGTCAAATTGCTTCATAATTAAAAATAAAAAATAAAAATCTCGTTTTGCGCTTTCCAAAATAAAGAATTTCATGTTTGTTGTTGTTGTCCTAAATATGCGACCGTGATAGAAATTGATGTTGCATACTTGCATACCAATACGTGTCTCCACTATAAGTGATGCAATGTCCATGCACAAACGAGAGTTCAGGAGAATGATCCTAAAGGTTGAGAATAAAATTCACTTATTTTGGTATGCTTTAATTTCCATTACCCAAGACAACTTGACCACTTTTGAAAAACAAAAAATATTAAACAAAATTAACATTAATAAAGGAGCCAGGCACTTCGGAGTGATAAAGGTAAGTATGGGTTGGCGCCAATGTAGACACATTTTATTAAAGCCGATTGTACTTGCTTTCCTGTCTTAGTATGACGTATTTTGTGGTGGTGAACAATGAGGAGGCTGATGTGCATGACTGCAATTTAGCAGATAATTGTGGTGATTCAAGAACAATCTGTAACTGTCGTAGTATTGTGGTAGGTGCCGTTATTAATCTTTTACTTTATGACTGTCACTATCTTCTGAAATTCGATAAAGATCTGATTCAAAGTCCTGAATGTCTACCAGTTTTTCCATCATTGACAGTATTAAAAGTTATTAGTTTCCTACAATAAATATACAGGGTATTTCACAAGAGAATCTTAAAAATTTCGCTTATTTAATATATATATATATATATATATATATATATACTAATACAGAAAATAACATTGAATGAAGGATAACATGGTTACCTTTCATGAAATCTATAGTTTTATAACCACCGACCGATTACGAGCAGTTTCCTGCCAAAACGTTTGCTGTAGATTGCTGTGAATAAAATATGAGTTTCCTCTGTGGTGTGTCTACGCCTCCTTTCTGGTAAGGAAATGTCTGAGCGTACATGCAGTCACAGGTTAACATGACGGTGTATTAGTGTTAACACTAATGCATAGATGAGACGCTCGTTTGGCATAACTGTTTGCTATCAAGGGATGCTTGAGGAACATGATTGGCGTAAAAAGGACTGACCGTATGAGAAACGAGCAGAAGGGCCGCACCAACGCGGGGAGCAAGCGGTGCCAAGTTTCTGTAAATGAAATTTGGCATTTCAATTAATCATGTATTAATTATGTATTGTTTACATATTAAATAATTATGCATTTTTAATTATGTATTTCTATCAAACAATTTGTATATGTTCCGAATTTAATGGGGTTGGGGCGCATAAGGAATGCCTTGTATAGGGCGCCATCACAGGTTAGTACGGCCCCGAAGAGTAGGTTCGGTAAAGGCATGGAATGAGTCATTCGATTTAATAAAAAGAAAGTGTGCTACGTTGGACGTTGGCACAGTCATTGGGTAAAAATGGCTAATGACATGATAATGAAAAAGTGCACAGCAGTGGCTGTATTGGTGTGAAAGGTAGAGTAACAGCCCGAAAGAGATTGCCTGAAGAAGGGTGGGAATGCTATAAATGCGGCAACAGTTAAGTAGAATGGAGTGGAAGTTGTATATCGGAGATTCACCGACCGAACACATACAAGCACACACAGTATTGTAATAAGTACAAACAATATACCTAAACTTTCACTTAAAAATCTAAAAATATCTGCTTAAAAATTACACGAGAAAGCCTATTTTCAATTTTTAAAAGAAATTTGCACACCTACTACAAATCACAAGAGCTTTCCAAATATTCAGTAATAAATAATTAGAATGGTAACTTTCCAACTGAAGAGATTTTAAAAGTTTACGATAACGCCGACGCTGAAAAGGTTACAAGATTACTTCAACCTTTGGTTGGTGAACGAAAACTAATCAACTGTACCATCGACGATGCTGCTGCTGCTGCTGCTGCTGCTACCGCCTTCTTACTCTGCATCAGGGGCCGGCTTACTTTTTCAACTTGTTTGGAACTTCCCCAGTAGGGTATGCTCACTTGTTTTGCTTTCTTTTTCTGAATCGGCGGCTCGCTTGCTTTTTCACCTGGCTTTAAACTTTTCCGGTAGAGTTTTCTTGCCTCCCTTTTCTGATTTCGTGAAAGCTAGAAATATTGGGGACATTTTAAAGTACTTTCAGGATTTTGACAAAAGGAAACTATTTTGATGGTAAGGAAGAATTGGACCACCGAAACGTAGCTATACACAATCCTTAAAAGAAAATTGCTGTTCTGTGTGTGCGCGCGAGTGCGCGTGGGGTGAGTAGTAGTCTCTTTCACAAGTGAGGTGACGTGTGTGTATATATATATATATGTATATAGTCTAAAAGTCACTAAAAGGGAAATATCACAATCTAAGCTGAATGGCAACAGCAAGTCATAAACGAACCAACGCGGCTGTTCGTATTGTTTTGGGCTAGCCTAGAGATGTTTTTTCCTATCTGACCTAATCGTTGGTGCTGAGTGAAATTAGGTGGTGTTTCTAAGGTGACAAATGGGGTAGGAAGTTGTCCGTACTTAAGTATAGTTAGGGGTAATTTCTATAGCTTCTAAATTGGTAATGTAAGAGAGTTAGGTAGGCTGTTTGTGGGACACAGGAATCTAATGGTAGGCTCCCAAAGGAATATCTAATTCAACGCACCGGTAAGTGCTTTTGATCGTTTGCTAGAACCTAAGTAACCTAACTGGGGTGTCTACCACACGCTATCACAAAACAATATACCTAAACTTTCACTTAAAAATCTAAAAATATCTGCTTAAAAATTACACGAGAAAGCCTATTTTCAATTTTTAAAAGAAATTTGCACACCTACTACAAATCACAAGAGCTTTCCAAATATTCAATAATAATTAGAATGGTAACTTTCCAACTGAAGAGATTTTAAAAGTTTACGATAACGCCGACGCTGAAAAGGTTACAAGATTACTTCAACCTTCGGTTGGCGAACGAAAACTAATCAACTGTACCATCGACGATGCTGCTGCTGCTACCACCGCCTTCTTACTCTGCATCAGGGGCCGACTTACTTTTTCAACTTGTTTGGAACTTCCCGAGTAGGGTATGCTCACTTGTTTTGCTTTCTTTTTCTGAATCGGCGGCTCGCTTGCTTTTTCACCTGGCTTTAAACTTTTCCGGTAGAGTTTTCTCGCTTTCCTTTTCTGATTTTGTGAAAGCTAGAAATATTGGGGACATTTTAAAGTACTTTCAGGATTTTGACAAAAGGAAACTATTTTGATGGTAAGGAAGAATTGGACCACCGAAACGTAGCTATACACCAAATCCTTAAAAGAAAATTGCTTGTTCTATGTGTGCGCGCGAGTGTGCGTGGGGTGAGTAGTAGTCTCTTTCACAAGTCCAGATTTCGTGCCTTTTCATTTAGGTGATTTAGCGGTACTTTCCATCTTGAGATTCTAACAACCTCACACTCAGTTAGGATGTCTGGCTATAGCCGACAGAAGGCAAGTGGCAAGTAGAAACTACGCAAAAGTCGAGAGAAATGTAGGCCTAAGTAGTTAAACAAGGAAACTAAAATGGTAGGCATAGCTAGGTGGCACTCCAGCCACAGATTGTGTACTAACACTAACACAAAATATGGTTGTTTTCCAATAAAGTTATGTAAGTAATGAGTATAAACATCTAATTTAACTAAAAACCAATACAAAACTGATAATGTAAAGATTTATAAGAATGGGAGAAGTAAAACTAACCTTCCAATAGTCAGCTTCCAACAATCCCCATATATAATCACTTCTATTTGCAGTGGTCACAGATTGACTGCCCGTAACCTAATTGAAAAATTGATAAAGTACTTCCTCTTTGTTGCACAGACTATCTCAAATGAGTAAATCAGTTAAGAAGCAAATTTACAAATTATTTTGTAGTTAACTATGTGATTATTTGGCCTGTACTAATCAACATTTTATTCAGATATTATTGCATTCATCAGATTAACTGCAAAGCAATGAGGTATCCACTCAAAAGAGGTTAGACCATTTAATTTCGGACAGTTTCGTAATGAAGGAATATCAAACTAATTAAATATGATAATCTGCACCTTTGCTTGTACTCTTATGTTCTCCTGCTGCTTATCAGAAGCTAAGGACTGATGAGAATGGGCAACATTAGAATTAATGCTCTTGATGGGGACAGAGGCCAGTGGTGTAGTCTGAAAAAATAAAACACCTTATCATTTTTAAGTCTATAAACCGTTAACGTATTCATAGTATAAACTGAGAGGCAGTGGTGTAGTGCTGTGGGAACGCGTGGGAACGGCGTTCCCTTACTTTTTTTGGTAGACGGAACGGCGTTCCCTCACTATTTCAAATAAATCCGAACTTACAAATCTCTAACGTCATGAAATTTTAATTCCCACCCCTAGAAGAAATATGAGAAAGAATCATTAACTGTTTCATTTCTTTTAGCTTCGACTGAGGCAATGCTAGCCTATAAAGATCTGATGAAACAGTCACCACGCGTACCAGTTGTTAACTTTTTTTTAGTTAATCATTCCAGTTGTTAGCTATTTTTATTGATCGTACTGGATGTCGTATATCTAATGACACTGGAAATACTGCATCTTCAACCTTGGAATATATCCTAATATCCAGTGCATATGACCTCAAAATATCCCTGAAATTGGTCAGATTTCAAAAGATTTCCCGGGCTTACAGTGCCCCCGGACCCCCAGCTGTATGGGCTCGCCGCGCTCGCCATTGTCCCCCCCGCATCTGAGTAACACTTTCAAAATGCGTTCCCTCACTTCTTTATTTAGCACTACACCACTGCTGATAGGGACTGAAATAAGTTAATTTTATGTAAACTGGTCATTACGTTAGTGATATTTACGCAACTCCACTAAAATTATTAGCTTCATCCTACTGAAGACTGCATGGACTGGTAAATAGGACCTATGTACGCCTGTAATTTGTTTGGTTACCCAAGTAGTTTAATATAGGCCTAATTACCATTTAATCTTTAATTTCAATAAGTAAAAGTTCTAGAGCGTCGCCCGGTAGCGCTACTAATTAAATATGATAATCTGCACCTTTGCTTGTACTCTCATGTTCTCCTGCTGCTTATCAGAAGCTAAGGACTGATGAGAATGGGCAACATTAGAATTAATGCTCTTGATGGGGACAGAGGCCAGTGGTGTAGTCTGAAAAAATAAAACCTAAGTAGTTTAATATAGGCCTAATTACCATTTAATCTTTAATTTCAATAAGAAAGTTCTAGAGCGTCGCCCGGTAGCGCTACTTGGACCTGGGCGGTTTGCCTTTTTCTGTATCTTCCGTCACGACGAAACAGCGGCCGGCCACACCCATTTAATTGACTCCGACTAAAGTAGCCCAGGCTCGTGTCCCAGCCAGGAGACTTACACATTTATTTGGAAAAAAGTAAATTTACACTTAAAAATGATTTTTTTATGAAGTCTAATTGTGAAAAACCAAATTATTTCCAACACTGTAGTTAACACTAAAGGCTGTCAAGAGATATTCTAGTGGTATCTTATATATAAGAGTGTGAAATGACATTGCAAACCTCGGTGCTTACACATTAAGAAGGGCTAGCTACGCTGCTGCCAGCCCTCCACTTCCGTGAGAGATATGGGACATGTATGTTTGCCTATTTTACACTCTTACTGCAGTACGCATTGCATCTGAATTACAGTAAATGTAAATGTTTTTGCGTGTCAAAAATTGACTATGAATATCAAACTTTAACCGCAATAAGTATAATAAGCTTATAATAGGATACAAGTACTGCATACGATGTAGCCCAAAATAAGCAACCAAAAGTAGGTTGGTTACTATGCAAGTTTATTTAGTAAACTATACAATGCTGCTTCAAGAGTATGGTTTCGCTGAACAATTGTCAAATAATTATAAGATTAAAAAAATAGCTTATCTTCATATTTTGCTACTACTGTACACTGTACAGGGTGGGCAAAAAGTCTGGGAAACCCCTCTAATGTAAAAATTAAACATGTAAATATCTTGAGGGGGTGCCGGGTGCCCAGACTTTTTGCTATAGTATATTTACATTTGAATAGGTTGTTACGCTCACTGTAGTTCCAGTACTGCAGAGGTTAGTCTCCTTTGTGAAAGTTTTCATTTTAGGTGTAGCGGCATCTTCCTAAAAATAAAAAATAAACCAACTTTCTTAATAATTTGCTGTATTAAGTTAAAATATATAAAATGCAGTGGCGTAACGAGGAGGGAGCGGTAGGGGGCCATAGCCCCGGGCGCGGGCCTGGGGGGGATTGCATTAATATTTGAGACGTTGACCTTCGAAGTATTTAGCAAAATATTGTGCGATGAAGATATGCAAATCATTAACAGTTGTCTTTTCCGGCTAACTTGCATTAATTTCCAAAGTGTTTGTAAAAATCGTATCAAAGTCCCAATGCCTCAAAGTTATATTACTATAAGCAAATGTGAAAAAAAAAAATTTTCTTATGCATTCTATAGTGGAATATTACGTTGCATAGGGCATTTTTGTCGTTTTAAAGTCTAACACCCCTCTCTTTCGGGGAAGGGAAGGGGGACGCAAATGGAAGCACTGGCCCCCGGGTGCAGAAGACCCATGCTACGCCACTGATGAAATGTGTAATTTATTATATAACATACAACCATAAACTAAAATACATACAACGTGCGGTTTGGTAGCTATAGTTTGATATTTAGGATTGTTCTCTGAAGATGTTATTTCAGATATTTCATTAGATATTTTTGCATCATGCGAACAAGCAAGAATAGTTTCTTTAGGCTGTTTTTCTTTCACCACATTCTTTTCTTTCAATCCATTTCTTTCATTATCTGCTTTGGATGAAACACGCACACAGTCTTGATGCTCTTTCTCTAATATTTTGCTCTTCTTTGGTGGTACATCACTTGTTGGAATTAAGGGTCTTTTCTTGTTTTCGGAGGAAACAGAGTTGATGGCAGGAGATTTGTCTTCAAACGGTACATGTTCTTCTGGAGGAGAATCTACTAATCTTGACTCGTTTATTATTTCAATAGGGGAAGAAAACTTGATAATTCTAGGATCCACATTAGGTATACAACTACTTAAGCTCGTAGAACGAGCCAAAACATATCTTAAAAATTCTTCACAAACAGTTTGGCTAAATTCTTTGATTTTAAGAGCATTTGTAACATTAATAATAGATGATAGCTTGTGCGGCTGAATAGTAACTTCTCCTTTGTACATATACTCCAACAATGCCTCGAAGTCTGATGGTTCCACATCTTTTAGTACGATGAAGGGATGCCTACAGGGTGTTTTTTCAAATATTTCTTCAAAATACTCGCTGCAGCTGGATAAAACAAGCCTATGAACAGGATAGTAGTTTCCATCACACACAATTGTAGCATCAGAGAAGACTCCCTAAAAGTCAAATTGAAAGGTGTATTACAGTTACTACAGCAATTATACTTTAACCCTATGTCGTCAAATGTTCTCAAAGAAACCTACCGATTATTATTTAGACATTTATTTTATTAAATTTTACAAATTTGAGCAGTAAAGGGTTAATTAGGAAAAGTTGGCCGAAATGCTGCTCTGATTCTGAAAAAAGAGTCGTCGAGCAACTCAATGTCAGTGAAGCGACTATATCCTATAAAAATTTGGAAAGTTACCCAAATACCCAACCTAATAATACTGTTACTCTAAGCAGCAACTCCTTCACATCTGAAAGTAATAACTTCAAAAATGATGCACCACATCTGGTAATTTTCTGCCAAACTTTTCACTTTGGTTCAAGGCTAAGCCTAATAATACTTGGAGTAAAATATTTTATAATCCAAATTAATTTTCATTCTAAGCATATTTCAAAATTGCAACTATAGCATAGACCTACATACACTATTACAGTGAATGGGCAAGAGCTTGGTTTACTTTTAATATACAGCAGTCAGCAATACTATTCTCCAAGACTTTTAAAAGTTTTCAAATAGAAATAAAATAATTTGAAGTCGACAAAAGCTCATTAAAATCTTTCCCACAAAATACTACTAATACAACGACTAAATTTTACAGTAAATGGGTTAGGTTTTATAAGACGACCAGTCTCTCGATTTTTGGCGGAACAATCCCGCTTTGGAGAAGCGTGTCACGCTGACGTTTGGTGTCCCGAGATTGTCCCGCGTTTGGAGATAGAGCAAAAATGTCCCGTTTTATTAAAATTACTACCAATAAGCTATTTCATGAATGGTTATTGACATACTTCGATATATTATTATTATTATTTTTTTTTTTTTTTACTACACGTAGATGCTATTATAGACTTGTGCAATAAGTTAGTCTTGAGGAGTTGCTGAAAAAAATATAATTTCGTAGGATTATGGTTATTTAGCAATTTGCTAATTAATGTTTTTATTGTTGTTGTTGTTGTTGTTGTTGTTTAGCCGATCAGCCCACCCTGATCGAGCAAGCCGGCGGCACGCAGGTAACCGATCGCCCTCTCCGGAGTGGACCAGAGGTTCAGCGCACTAGTAGTGATGATGTGGTGTGTTCTATGTTGTGTTAGAGCGGTACAGTCTGTCATAATGTGTTCAATTGTTTGTGGTGTGTGTCTTGGCACAGGTGGCAGGTGTCGTCTATGGAGTTGTCTAGTCTTTGTTTATATGTCCGTAAGTTAGGGTGATGTCCACATCGGAATCGTACTAAGTTAACTCGATCCGATCTGCTCAGGCTGATCTCTGACCTGTTAATGGGTGGCGGCTTCGCACCTAGGACCGCATTCGGACCGAGTCGTGTCAGTGCTTTGTGGGTTAGGTCACAGGTGTGTGTGTGTGTGTGTTTTCTGTAGTGTGTATGTCTGTGGGGCGTGGTATGGAATGGAGTATTGGTTATAATGTTTCTCTGGTGTTACCTTAATGGTGCGAGGTGTTGGTGCATGATTGTACATGTAGTGGCAAGGGTGTTGTGGGTTAGTTGTCGCTGCTGCCATGAATTGTGTTCCCCTCATGTCTAAATGTTCCCTAACTTTCAGTATTTTTGTTTCTGTGTGCAGGTATTCTATTGGTGTTGTTTGAGTGCATCCTGTAATGATACGAAGTGCGTTGTTTTGTATTGTCTGTAAGGTGTTTGTGTTTGAGATAATGGGTGCCCAGCATGGGCTAGCATAGTCCATAACTGAGCGAATATATTGTTTGTATATGAGTGATGTTGTTTCCTGCTGGTGTCCAAAGTTTGTGCCTGTTAATACCCTAAGCGTGTTAGTCTTGACGTACATTTGTTTTTAATGTCCTGAATGTGGTTTGCTAAAGATAATGATGTGTTGTATGTGACCCCAAGTATTTTGGTCCTGTGAGTGTGTGGAATGTTGATGATGTTTAGTGTAAGCTGTGGAATTACCTGGTGTCTTTTGTGTTGCTTGTAAGCAAGGTGATGGTTGATTTTGTGGGCGCTACTTTGAGTCTATTGTGTGTGAGCCAGTCTTGTATACTGTTTATGTATGTTTGTAGGTTATTTGTAGCGGTGTCGATGTTGTTGTGGGTGGATGTTAGAGTGACGTCATCTGCATATGATAAGGTAAGCTTGTTATCTATGGGTGTTGGAATGTCATGCATGTGTAAGTTGAAGTGTGTTGGTGAGAGAACAGAGCCTTGAGGGACCCCGTTCGGAAAAAGCTTGTTTTTGGATGACTTGCCATTAAATGTGACATGTGAGTATCTTCCTGAAAGATAGCTGCTCAGCCACCTTTTGGTGTTATTGTGCATGTTTGTGTTGAGTATTTTGTTTATGAGAGGGAAGCGTGGGATAGCATCAAATGCTTTACTAATGTCTATTGTTGCTAATAGTGTACGTTGAGCTGGTCGTCTGGAGTTGATGCCATCCATGATATGCTGCGTGAGGTTAGTGAGTAATGTCGTGGTTGAGTGGTGAGGTCTGAATCCATGTTGAGTAGGCGATAGTGGAATGTGTGGGTTGGTGACTTGTAAGATTAGTCTTTCTGTTACTTTGGAAGGTGTGCATAGTAAAGTAATGGGTCTATAGGAAGCTGGTTGGTGTTTTCAAGCATTACGTAATACAAGACGAAAGTGGTCAGTTTGCACTGGTGGAAAAATGGTAATTTGACTTCGTTTCGTTATGGTCTCTTATTTGACTTTCATTGAGAGTATTGTATATATATTTGGTACAACAGAGAATGGAACATAATATACGTCATATGGGGGCTTGTTTTTTGCAGAATTAACATTGAAATATCTGCTTACGATGCCACCAAAACGTGTTTTACGAGTATTACAATTTCAAAATTTTCTCAACCGCGGCAGGGGACATCCCCTCCCCTCACTGGACCCCCTAGTGGGGGTGTGTGTTCAGGATATGTCCCGCTTTTAACTTCAAAAAAATTTGGTTACTTTAGTTGCAGTATATGTACCTATACTAAATTTAGATTAAATCAACCAAATTATTATCTAACTAAACAGGGCCATACGGGCCCATTAAGCTAGACCTGTGGTGCTGGGGCCTTCGAGCCCAGTAATTTGGGGGTGCTGAAGCACAGATATGATAACAGTTGCTTAATAGTAGAATTTTATTTTGAACGTACGAACCAAGTATTTACGGTTTACTTCAGTACTTCATACAACACTACATTATTTGTGACAGTTCCGACAGTAATTGGGGGGGCCCCAGGCCCCCCCCAATTACTGTCGGTTCAATTATTTGGTCAATAAAACTATAGAAAAAAAACGCAGTCATGAAAATCGCGAGCTTCAAGTAAAATCTGTGAAGCTGCATTTAAAATTTAAGTGACTCGTGAGCTAGTTGTAAATGTCAAACTAACTTGCTTAGAGAATATTCAGCCCGTATGACGGGTGTGTGTGTGTGTGTGTGTGTGTGTGTGTGTGGCAGAAAAAGTTTTCACGTTTCTAAACCGATTTCGACCAAACTTATGGTGGATGGGAGTGATGAGTAATGAACGAAAATGTGTGACTAGTCCGACCAGTCCCCCCCCCTCCAAATTACTGGGCCCGAAGGCCTCAGCACGGTGATAAAACTATAGAAAAGAACGCACCCATATAAATCTTTAGCTTCATATTGTGTCAAGATTTGTGGAGCTTTAGATTTTCATGGCTGCGTTCTTTGCAGTTTTATTGACCGAATAATTGGTTCGGTTCGCCAGTAATTGGAGGGCCGCAGAAACCCCAATTACTGAGGCCCAAGGTGAGAGGAATAAAAATGACATCCAGATAAAGGGTTACTGATGTTCAAAAAATACGCCGTAGGCAGAGGCGGATTAAAACACCTCGGGGCCCCGGGGCAATGAAAATAATATGGGGCCCTTTTCTATAGCTTCTTATCAACAATACATGTACAGTAAATAGTACACGAATTATATGTGCGGTGCTCAGGCTAATTGAGAAACTTAAAAGAACAGTATTTTGCCGTTTGCCAAAACCAAACAGTATTAAACAAACTTTACTTTAGGGTCTATAAAAAAAATAAAACGGAATTTGTCAGTTTGTGTACTCTGTCATATTTAATCATAGTAGTATGTGAAATATCGAATTATATCATCGAAAACTCAATTGATTGGGGGGCCCCTCAAGCATGGGAGCCTGAGGTTTCAGTGTTAATATCCTCAGTGATAATCTACCACTGGCCGTAGGTGCACAATTCAGTGCGTAGCGCCGATCTTTTGGTAGTGGTAGTAATACTATAAAAAGCCAGTCCTGTCTGTGTCTGTCGACACTATGTATTTACTATTAAACGATTCTGAACATAGAAATAAATGCGCTTTGCTTTGTTTCAACTTTTTACTCTATCGCGTTAAGGTTTTCATTGTTCCGTTCTTTTCTATAGTTTTAGTGACCGAATAATTTACTCCAGTAATTGGGGGCCCGCAGATCCCCCAATTATTGAAGCCGAAGGCCCCAGCACCGCAGGTCTAGCTAAATGGACCCATAGGGCCCACTTTGGCTAATATATGTATAGTTCCGTGGCCAACAGACTTTGGTTATCTGCCAATTTCATACTTGGACCAATTAGGGTGAACCTTCCATCCGGGTTAGGTTGCGCTAGGTTAGGTGGTCGTTTTAGATTGGTTTGTTACTTTCAACGTGACCAATCACAATCTTTGTAACAAATTTCAAACTTGTCAAAAACACTGGTTCCGCAAAATTTAATATTTACCCATTTTAAAAACTTCGAGGTGCATTTATGATAATTTTTAAATGATGGCGAGTGTATGAAATTAATCTAACCTTACCATACTGCTGACTAGGGTTGCCACCAAGTTTTCAGAATACAGAGATTTTATATTAAATTTTTTTAGGAGCAGAAACGTTTCCTTCGTACTTTACTTTGTCTTGATTGCTTAATTGATTATAATTGATTACAAAGAGCATAAGAACAGACAGACACGTACAAAAAATACTGTCCTATAAACGCATGAATGTACGTAGTTCAAATTACACTTAATTTTTTTTTTTAATTAAAATTGGCCGTTTTGATTAAAAATTTTAATTTAAAAAACTAACTTTATGGTTTATCTTTATTTCCTGCCATTTAAATCAGTACTTTTTGTTGCTCATTGCAACCTTCACGAGTAGCGAAGTTCATTATTAAAACACAAAGGAAAAATAATTTTAAATAAAAAATTAGTTTAAAAAATATTTAAATTATAAAGTAGCACTTCTTCGTAATAGGCCTCGCACTAGAATAATAAAATTTCTTAATTTTAAATGTTAAAAATTCTTTTTGGTTTTGAAGTGCCGTAATAATTGAATGCCGGTTAGGTTAATTGAGTGCCCGGTTAGGTCAAGTCGTGATATTTTAGTTTTAACGAAAATATCACTACTTAACCTAACCAATCGTCAAGGGTGTACAGTTGACCTAACCTGGCATTCAATAATTTTCACGTACGTTTCGATTAATTTTAAGCAACTTTTACCAAAAAAGTGTACCGCATATATATATATATATATATATATATATATAACCAATCGTCAAGGGTGTACAGTTGACCTAACCGGGCATTCAATTAACCTAACCGGGCATTCAATTATTACGGCACTTTAAAACTTAAAACGAATTGTTAAATTTAAAATTAAGAAATTTTATTATTCTAGGGATCTTTTCGGTTTGACGGCCTGTAATATTTTTTAACATTACTCGTTTTTTATTGTCCAGTTTTAATCGAGGATTTCAAAAATAACTCGTGTTTTAGAGAAACAAATAGCGAGGCAGTTATATGCAATTTAATAAATTTAAAATATATATTTTTAAACCGTATAGGTATCGTTTTGGTTTGACGGCTGGCGGAAAAAAACGAGTCATGGCTATGGGACCGTCAAATTCTAGACTCTACCAACTGGTTAGGTTAACAATGTCCGGTTAGGTCAACTGTACGCCCTTGACGATTGGCTAGGTTAAGTTATATTTTTTGTTAGTGTCAAAAACTAAAATATCATGACAACCTAACCAATCGTCATGAGCGTACAGTTGACCTAAAACTTTCAGGGATTTTGGAATCTTAAAGAGTATATGATATTCTCTAAACTAAAGTGTATAACTGCCTCACTGTTTCTTTAAAACATAAATGCTATTTTTTAAAGCCTCGATCAAAACTAGACGATAAAAACAAGTAATGTTAAAAAATATTACAGGCCGTCAAACCGAAAAGATCCTATTTTAGTGCGGGGCCTATTACGAAGAAGTGCCTATAAAATCTGCTAACAGATCATAGAATGCGTGAAAATCCGGAGATTTTACAATTCTGACCTAAATCTGGAGACGAGGCTGAATTTCCGGAGATTCCGGCCCAAATCCAGAGGTGGCAACCCTAGACTGCGCATAATATAATAACTGAATAGGTCAACTAACTGTTTTATATTGGACAACTCCACTGGCTTGGTAATTAGTAGATCAACTTCTCTAAGTTAGCCTAAATGGTAGACCCCTTGATTTAGTACGGTAGGCTATCATAACTTATGGTATAAATCCGTATAATATACCCATAAGCTTATTGCCCTAGATGGGCTACTTGCCTTCAAACAACCTACCCCTATTGTATCTTTATAGCGTACTGTGGACTTAGTCCTACCAAGGCCTCGTCTTACTATCCTAGCTTCCCATATTATAAGCTTACACGAATTTTTTCCTTCTTTCCACGTTCTAGTCCTCGGTCTACTTACTTTTAAATATAACCTCTGAAAATTATGGATTACAGATGAATTATGGTCATTCCATGATAATTTAAGTGAATCAATCATTTTCACTTCAGAAGACTTATAATTAGTAATAGACCTAATCTGTTTATGAAAGATTAATTACATAGCCAAACACTAGTGTCTAATATGAACTTTCAATGAACACGATTTATTAGAACTACCCTCAAGTCAGCAATGACTTAACCTTTGTCGCAAATTTAACCATAGTCTATGAAGTTGGAGTTAGAGTCTTTCACCTAACCCGAGGGAGCAGCCAGGAAAACTGTCTTCTGGGGAAGCTTCCGACCGAAACCCTTAGTCTAGGAATGTTCACAACAGACAGATGCAAAGATTATGGTTGGTTGATCCATTTGACGTTCTTCTTTCCAGCTGAGGAAACAGAAGCTGACGGTAACGGAGGTAATCAGGAAAAAAAGTCCCCCTTTTAATTAAAAGGAGAACTGGGTCGAAATGAATGCATTACCAGTGGTGGGCACCGTTAACCAAAAAGTTAACTTCGTTAACCGCTAATCCGTTAACCAAAAGTTAACTTCGTTAACCGTTAATCCGTCAATTCGTTAAACATGTAACGGAAGTTACCGATAAACCGTTAACGTTCCCTCTTCTTCTCGTTCTCCATTTTGTCCATGAGATGCATGTTGCCCTTCATGAAAATTAGCATATCAAAGTTTTCATCAGACAGGGATGATCTCTTGGCCCTCAGGATGTCCTTGCCCATAGAGAACAAACGCTCCACTGCAGCACTGGAGGGGATGGCTGTGTTGAACTTGATGAACAAGTCCACCAACACTTGCTCACCCAAGAAGGCAGCAGCATCTGTCAGCAAGTCCTTGGAGTTGGTCTCCAGCCAGGTCTTGACCAAGTTCTGGGCCTTGCCCTTGAGTGACCTGTGGCTTCTGCTGCTCTCTTTTGTCTGGATGACAGCACTGAAGAAGAACAAGATAAAAAATAAAATAACCCTTACCTTTGTTATTTGGAACAGATATGGCACAGAATATTCGGGAAGTAATTGCACTGAAATTTCTTCGGTCTTCACAGCAGAGATACTAAAGAGTAAACAGCCTCTGGCGCCACACGCTCACATTTACTTCTCAACGCCATCTATTATCTCATAAAGAAACTAATTCACATTGGGACTTGAAAGTACCGGCAGGATCAACCGGGTAGAAAAATAATTATGGAGATTTTAAAGATGTGGTACCTAGAAGTACCGCCAGGACATAAAGGGTTAAGGTGAAAACGCTCCCATTGTAAGACATCAATTGACTTAATTTATGTCATCAAAGTGACATGAGAATTGAAATCTTACCTGATCAGTTTTATGGTTCTTGAAATATATCAAGGAGACTACTAATAAGGTACTCACAGACATATTATAAATATACATGACTTACTTGACAACGATTATTTTTAAATATTCACTAGCACAAACATGTTGCGCAAGAGACAGACTGCAAATGAAACGAATGTAGTTATTTGTTGTAATTGTTACATATATATTATTGAAAGTACCTTAAAATGCTCGTGATATTTCTGAAAGAAGTTGAAACATTCAACTCAAATGGCAAATCTTTCCGCCTGATTTTACAGTCGACCATGTTTTGCTCAAACCAATGCCATAAATAACTATCATATTTGGTAAGACACAAATTGTGGCGACGGAAACAAATATATCGCCTGATTTTGCACTGCGGAAATGGAGATTCGTTCATCACTATTAACAGTGGCGGATTAATTGCGCACCTGCTCAGCACTGAAAATAATAGAAACTTTTAAACGTTTATTTATGAATTTTTTGGGTTAACGGACTTGAGTTAACGGAAGTTAAATGTAACGGAAGTTAATTAGTCCGATAATGATTTTCAAAGTTAACTTAAAAGTTAAATCGTTAACGAAAAAGTTAACTTCGTTAATTAACGATTAACGGATTAACGGTTTGTGCCCAGCTTTGTGCATTACGTACAGAAGACTCAACACTGCACCCCAGCCAAAAGGGAAAGTAAATAAACTTTGATTGTGCTTTGATTACACCTACGGATAAATATGTAATTTTGTGGCCACATAGTTTTCGGCAAAGTTGAAAGCTACACCCATGACCCCTGACGGGCCGAGAGTTGATGACGTAGGAAATTGCTAGCCATTATTGTATTGCCACCTAACTTAGCGATCGCTTAACCCGAGACTAAGATCCACCCTGACTGGTATCAAGTATGGAATGAGCATTACTTAATTTCGACTCTTTCAAAAATCTGGTAGCTGCAAAACTACAATTAACTCACTGATAGTTCTACTTTATTGCTTTTCCGAATTTTTCTTAGTCCATATTATCCTTCAGTTAACCGTATAATTGATCTATACCGAGTAAAATAGGGCTGCAAATTCTAAAAACAACCATAGTGAAAATATTATATGAAACTTTAGATATAGCTTCTTTTTTCATTTAACTTTTCTCTTTGATTCATTCCCAAACTTTTCTGTCTCAAGGCATCTCAACGCCATCTGTTTTTCCTTCGCTACACCTCGGAGGATTTTCGTCTCCCTCACAACCAACACCACATAACTTCAAACTGAACCTATACAGTTTTCGTAAGAAAGTAATAAATCACGAATGTTTTGTTTCATTTGAAATGTACATATTATCACTAACTTTTACATTTAATTTTTTTTTATAATTTTCAGTAAATTTCGCGGTACACCCATTGAGAAACACTATTCAAACTCATTATGAGTGAGGACTTCATATTTGTCCTTTAGTTACAAACGATAGTCGAACTACATCATGTTCAATGTCATAACACCGCTTCCCGTCCGTCAGCTAAGTTAAGCGACAGTAGATGTGGAGAGTAATTGGACGGGAGGCCGTCCTCCGCTCCCATATTATGTAGCGACCAGTGGTTCGGATCCCACTTAAAGCTGTAAGTCCCGTCCGTCAAGGGGGATGTTGCGAAGGAGGTTAAACAACCCCATCATTACATTTTATATCAGGATTCGTCCCTCGTATAGAGCGATTATTACCTTCTGGCTGGAATTTTGCGGTTTATTGATTGCCTTTGTATCGTCCGTCCGTTCGTTCAATAGACTGAAGATCGCTAATTAAATTTCCATCCTGGTTTCTCTTTCTTCTTTTTTTTCGATTTGTAGATCTTAAACATGACGTCACAATAAAGAAAACTGTCATCATCCTTTAATAGTGTTTCGTCTTACATAATCCGTTGAAATAAGTTTAAAAATTTATATTTCCTCTCTCCCCAAATATCACGTGTTTAAATTCTCATAGTGACATGAAAATTTCATAATGCGAAAGGAATGCATGTAATAAAACTTCCGTAGTCAACTATATATATATATATTTGCGAGGGTGCTCTCTCAAGGCATTGGTTTCTGCCCTATGTAGGAGAATTACAACTTCTGACTATCGTGGCTCCGTAGTGTAGTGGTTAGCACGTCTGACCGGCAATCGGAAGATCCTGGGTTCGATTCCCGGGCGGGTGCCTTATTTTTCATTTGTTTGTTATTTCTCTTCCTTGTGTGCAGAACACTCCTCTATACTTACGTCGTTTCTATACATATATATATATATACACAAACTCAGAATGGTTCCCTGAGAACAATAATGTTAAACACAGACCGTGCATGGCACAAGGAACTCTTCTGGGAAAATTAAATCCACTATAGTCCGAATAAGTAATGATAAATGACAAATACCATAGTTTTTTTCCTTTTTCATGATTTTAGCCCGACGTGGGCAACGGGTCTCTCGCAAAGAGATCCCATAAATATAGCTTCCCTCACCAGCTATCTGCAAAGCAGACAGGATCCAGCTTTGGGACGTGGATCTAGGGTCCTAGATCCACGTCCCAAAGCTGGATCCTGTCTGCTTTGCAGATAGCTGGTGAGGGAAGCTATATTTATGGGATCTCTTTGCGAGAGACCCGTTGCCCACGTCGGGCTAAAATCATGAAAAAGGAAAAAAACTATGGTATTTGTCATTTATCATTACTTATTCGGACTATAGTGGATTTAATTTTCCCAGAAGAGTTCCTTGTGCCGTGCACGGTCTGTGTTTAACATATATATATATATATAGGGTGGCGCAAAAGTGGCGCATCATAGGAATTTTCACTGTTACTATAATACAGGGTGTCCGAGAATTATCTGTACAATTTTTGGCTGTTATTAAAAGTCAACCATGAAGTGTAGAAATTCCAGTTTTGTCCCATTTTACAGAGAATCTCATTAAGTTTTTTTGATACCAAGTTTTGACAAGTTTTTTAGAAATTCCAGTGTGTCCGAAAATTATCTGTACAATTTCATCTTTTAATAAAATTCTTGATAACACACGTAAAATTCTTAAACAAGATTATTTAGAATCTGTATTTTCAAAAGTTTCTTTTATTAAAGTAACGTTGTTACAAACATTCGATATGTGCACCATCAGTGATTCGCAAAACATCCAATCGATAATCCAAATGTTGCCATGTATGCTACGCTGCAGCATATCCACATCAATTCGCTCAATAGCAGCTGTGATTCTTGCTTTTAAATCATCAATGTCTGTCACCCGCGTACAAAAAAGAAAAAACTTGTCAAAACATATCAGCAAAAACTTAATGAGTTTCTCTGTAAAATGAGACACACTGGAATTTCTACACTTCATGGTTGACTTTTAATAACAGCCAAAAATTGTACAGATAATTCTCGGACACCCTGTATATTATTTTTCTTTTAGGTAGGGGATGGCTGCGAAATTAACAATAGACGAGAGGGTGAGGTTGGTTTTAATGTATGGAATACCAAGTACAACAAATCGATGAATCGGTACAGAATTTAAATTCTGTACCGATTCATCGATTTGCAGTACTGGTATTCCATGCATTAAAACCAGGCTCACCCTCTCGTCTATTGTTAATTTCGCAGCCATCCCCCTACCTAAAAGAGAAAAATATTATAGTCAACACTGAAAATTCCTATGATGCGCGACTTTTGCGCCACCATGTATATTAAACGTGTGTAAATGAATAAAAACACACTCATAAATGTATTACAATAATTAAACATGTGCTGAAGGTACTTGGCATGGCCTACTTACTTATAATTTACTTATAATTTCAAAAAATGCATAAAAATATCAAACGTATGATTTAATTTCGGGGAAGGCTGAAGCCCCCGTAGCCCCCCCTGTCTACGCCCCTGTAATATATATATATATATATATATATATATCGTAAAGAACGACGCTTGTATAGGAGATATTCCGCGCAAGACGAGAGAGAGAAAACGGAACAAATGAAAAAATGAGGTAACCACCTGGGAATCGAACCCGGGATCTTCCGATTGCCGGTCAGACGCGATACCATTACACCATGGACCTCACTCTTCCAAATGCCGTAATTCTTCTACATACTCGCAGAAACCAATGCCCCAAGGGGGACCTCCCGCATGCCGTAACATTATATACATTCAACTGCAAAGAACACGCAGTATAAATAACGTAAAGAACGACGCTTGTATAGGAGATATTCCGCGCAAGACGAGAGAGAGAAAACGGAACAAATGAAAAAATGAGGTAACCACCTGGGAATCGAACCCGGGATCTTCCGATTGCCGGTCAGACGCGATACCATTACACCATGGACCTCACTCTTCCAAATGCCATAATTCTTCTACATACTCGCAGAAACCAATGCCCCAAGGGGGCACCTCCTGCATGCCGTAACATTATATACATTCAACTGCAAAGAACACGCAGTATAAATATCGCGTCTGACCGGCAATCGGAAGATCCCGGGTTCGATTCCCAGGTGGTTACCTCATTTTTTCATTTGTTCCGTTTTCTCTCTCTCGTCTTGCGCGGAATATCTCCTATACAAGCGTCGTTCTTTACGTTATTTATACTGCGTGTTCTTTGCAGTTGAATGTATATAATGTTACGGCATGCGGGAGGTGCCCCCTTGGGGCATTGGTTTCTGCGAGTATGTAGAAGAATTACGGCATTTGGAAGAGTGAGGTCCATGGTGTAATGGTATCGCGTCTGACCGGCAATCGGAAGATCCCGGGTTCGATTCCCAGGTGGTTACCTCATTTTTTCATTTGTTCCGTTTTCTCTCTCTCGTCTTGCGCGGAATATCTCCTATACAAGCGTCGTTCTTTACGTTATTTATACTGCGTGTTCTTTGCAGTTGAATGTATATATATATATATATATATATATATATATATATATATATATAGGAAAACTGATGAGTGGGTAGTTGGGAGGTAACGAAAATGGTTCACTGAGTAGGTAGGTAGTTAATCTAACAATTATTAAATTCCTTTTATGTCAATAACTGGGTGGATGAAACCAATTGGTTGCTCACCAGAGTTATTCTCCACACTAGTATTTATATACTGTGTGACAAGAGCGTGCTCGGTAATAGATATACATTACCGATAAACCAACCGAGGAAAAAACCAACACGACGCTGGTGGAAAAAGCCCCGCGAAAAGGAGAACAAAGGAGAACGAAAACGAGGAACGGGGGCGAAAAGACGGAACGAGGGAAGGGAAGGGAGAAGAACAGACAAGAAAATAAGATCCCCACCAGCAAGTACGCTCTCGACCAGTGGCGGTCCTAGCTTACATGACGCCCTGGGCGAACCTCACCTTCAGCCCCCCCCCCCCTGTTCGCCAACACACACACATTCGAATCCCCCCAAAATAAAGGACAGACATAACTCTTTCACAAAATAACTTTTTATTGGACTAATTGTTGGAACTTCAGAACCAAAACAAAGACTCAAATTTCTGAATTTTACAAATCCTTCATCACGTAAATAGAATAACTCACTTAAGAGAATGTAATTATGATACTATGAACAGGAAAAATACAAATTAAATTGCACAACTGCCATAAATAAACTAGAGAATCAAATTTCTAAATTGTACAAATGCTCTATCACATAAATAGAATAAGACACTTAAGAGAGGGTAATTATTATGCTACACTTTGAACAAGAAACAAAATAAATTGCACCACAGCACAACTGCCATCTAAAGCCTGACTCTTCTTACCTTCCTTGATGCAAAGTCATGAATTAAATCATCATATGAAATCTGCTCAGCAATTGTATGATTTATACTGATGATGGCCAGACCGGTAAGGCGTTCCTGTGACATAGTTGACCTCAGGTAGGATTTGATGAGCTTCAGCTTTGAAAAGCTCCTCTCTGCTTCAGCAACAGTGACTGGAAGAGTAAGACCAATTCTGAGAGCAGTCCACAAATTTGGATATATTTCAGAGAGCTCCCTTTCATGGATAAATGTCAGCAGTTCAAGCAAGGATATGGTCTTTGATGGCAAGTCAGGCAAGTTCTTCAGCTCCTGTGCAAGCTCTCTGCCATCCAAGTCAGATTGTCCCTTAAAGTGTAGTGTAGTACTAAGGTTCACACATTGTTCTGTCAGCTCCTCAAATGTGAGATTTTGGAAATGTGTCAGCACTCCAAACTTCTCTCCCACAATTTCCAACGTGGAAAATCTTTCCTGAATGGCTGATGTTGCAGCATCAACCACTGCATTGAAAAATGTCACCTCCAGCTTCTTCAAAGCATCAATCAAGGGCTCATCAGATGCTTCATAGGAGAAGTGCCGCTTTGTGGACCTCAGCCGTTTTTGTTTTAACACAGCCTCCACATTCATTTGTTCACAGATATCTGTGGCTGCCATTTGTGCAGCCACAAAACCTGTTGCCCTGTAATTGCGGAGACCTCTCTCTGTTTTTTTAGGAGATTTACTGCAACATCAACGTGCATGCTAGGAGACTGCATCTGCTTGCTCACATGCTGAATTTGGCACAACAGGTCATGCCACACCACTGAACAAATGGCGAAGCGGTATGACCCAACCTCCTCTGACAGAGATTGAGCCTCGACCTTTATTACAGAGTCTTTGGTGTGGTCCCTCACCTCGATCAGTGCATCTCTCACTGCAGCTGCCTGATATCTCAGGGGCTCCACACTCTTGATCTTGCTTTCCCACCTTGTATCAGACCACATCTTCAATGTGATGTTCACATGTTTTTTCAAAATGGCCCATCGTTGTGTGGAGGCTGAAAACAAGTTGTAAAGCTTCTGCAAGATGCCAAAGTAACTTGTGGCATCAATAGATCCCTTAGCAGCATCGGCCACAAGCAAATTCAGAGAATGAGCCCCACATGGAACAAACAGAGCTCTGGGATTAATTTCTAGGAGCCTGGATTGAACACTCTTGTTTTTTCCCCTCATGTTGGCCCCGTTGTCGTATGATTGTCCTCTACAGTCCATGAAAGGAACTTTTAGCTCCTCCAGTCTCTTCAGAATCAGAGATGCCAAATGTTGACCAGTGGACTCCTCTGCCTCCAAAAACCCCATGAAATGTTCCTTTATATGGGGCTTCCCCTCCAGTGACACAACCCGAATCACAACTGACAACTGTTCAGTGTGGCTGATATCTGGAGTGCAATCTAGAATTATTGAAAAAAACTTTGATTGTTTGATGTCGCTCACCATTGCTGAAATGGTCTTGCTGCTCGACAAATCAATGAGTTCGTTTTGTATGTGGTGGCCGAGGTAGCTGGTGTGACTGGAGGTCCCTTTTTGGACACGGTTAATGTGCTCTTGCATTATAGGATCAATTGTGCCATCAGTTCAACTTCTTTCAGAAAATTGCCATTTGATGGTGAGAACAATTTTTCTGTATGTCCCCTTAGTGCCAAATTCCTAACTGCCAGAGAATGCACAATAGCAGTGAGACGTGTCAGCACCGCTCTCCATCTCAACTTCTCAGCCTCCAGAAGTGCCATCTCCTGCTTGTCAATGGTCTCCCCTTTCTCATCCTCACTGCCAGTTCTTTCCAGATTTTCATAGAATTTAGGTGTTCTGAACTGTTGTCATGTGATGTGAGCAATGAGCTTGCATGCTTCCAGTCCGAGAGTCCCAAACTTGTTAAATTTATTTTCCTCTTGGAAAATAATGTACAACAGAAACAGAAAAGGATGTTGTTTTTAAGGAATAGACCAACCAACTTCTGGTTATATTTTCCCCACTAACCAATGACTCCTGAAGTATTGATGGTGGAAACTTCTTCCGTCACTGTCGTTTCTAGGGAATACAAAGTCAGATGGTACTTGACTTGGTCCCCTGGAAACCAGTTGTGTCCGAATTCTCTCAGTCAGAACTGAAGGCCAGTTAGCAGGGTCGGTGGACAGAGACTCATCCTCAGGAGGCGATTCTGCTCCAGGCCTTTCTAATAGAAAGAACAAGAGCATTACTCATTAGTATACACACCTAAGTTAGATACATTATTCACAGCACTTTGTTATGGTGGTAGTGTTATGGAATTATGGTGGTGAAACACCACACATACCCAGTAACCCAGACCCAGTGATAATAACATTATAATTTATAACTGTTTGCAAAATGCTTTGCAGGGATGCACACACATACACATACACACACACGCACACACTCACAGACATATGTGCACACAAACTCACCTGAAGAGTCCTGCCGGGGAGAAGTAGAAGCAAATGGGTCTTCATCCTCAGGATCAGACTGCATTTGTGGAGACATATGTGAGGCTGAGGAGGTAGATGGCTCCTCAGCCTCAATAATGGCAGAAGTAGATGGCTTCTCATCCTGGCTAGTGGCAGAGGGTGTTCCAAAATATTTCAAAAGTGCCCCTGCAAATAGTAAAATAGAACATAACAGACCAATGCATGAATAGGCTAGTACAATTAATTTAACATGTTATTAAGCACAATTTATTAAACTTTTAGAATAGGAAACAAATGAATAATACAACCTCCTTGGTTAATGGCTAATTATATACATAATAGTACACTTCAAATGACTCAGAAAGCTATATCACAAAATAGCAGTGCAATATAGCAGTGAAGAGTAGATGACATAGCTCTATACCTTTATCTTTTGCTCGTTTCTCCTCTTCTTCTTTCCTCTTTTTTCTAAACTGAGCACCTGATAGCTTTGACCTCTTCTTATCCATTTGCGGTTTTTGACAGACCTTAGTGGCTTAGTGTGAAGATTCGTTCTGTAATAAATAATATACATTTCACTATTTAACCAAACCCAGAAAAATAACATTACATATGTTAAAGTATGGGCCTTTATTCCCAATAATATTAATCTGGAAGCATTTTGCATTGTTTAGGTCTTTTATGGGAAGGTTTATGGAAAATGCAATAGATGGTTTTTTATTAATAAAAATATATTTATTGATCTTTTATTATTTATTTTATTTTATTTTTTATTTTTATTTATTTCTTTATTTATTTATTCTTATTTTTATTTTTATTTTTTTTGCAGGCGCTCATGCCGCCCCTCCACAAATGCCGCCCTGTGCGGCTGCCCATATTGCCCATATGAGGAACCGCCACTGCTCTCGACAATTATACAGGAAGGAGAAAAGAGACTCTCTAATAACTAGCAGTAAGTGACTAATTGTGTTTTTAGCCCAGTTAGATCTTCTAACTTCTAACTTAGAAGTAAACGCATTAAATTAAGCTGGGTCAGACAAATTAGGCCTACATTGTGGCCTAAGACCCAGCATCAACTCATAGCTTAACAAAGGTAAAGGTAGATTGCCCTAACCTAGTTTGGTGAGGAATCCTACTGTGGACCTCAATTTATCTGCCCGCTCTGGACCATTTCCGGAATCTCTAGGCTGACCCCTCTAGGCTAGACTTGATCTACTCTATAGTTAGACTGGAGATATAAGGGGTGGGTTAATTGTGGACCAATTCGTACAGAGCATTTTTCACATTGGTGGTCCGTGTGTGGGGAATTTACAAACCTTAACCTTACTTAACAAAAATTGCAGAATTAGGCTAAATGGTCTAGCCTAAGCCTAACCTAATCAAGCCTAAAGTAACAAACTTGCCTAATTAGGTCTACAACCTAGGGCCTAACTAGGAAACATTTACATTTAAGGAGTCTCATTCTCTTATAAGCTTAGACCTGAGTGACACATAAGTACTTGGAGGGGGATTAAACCAAATTTAAAACTTGACTGTTTTGTCTGTGCTCTCTCTTCTCTGGTAATTTCTTCTTGTCCTCTATTTCATTACGATCCCCAGTTAAACAATTTTGACTTAAACATGGACAGTGCGGAATTGAAAAAGTTAAAAAAGAAAAGGGGGGCAAAGTTGGGAGCTGTTACAAAGGCTGTGAACACTTTTAACAATATTACACAACCAAGTAAGGAAGATTTAGAGTGTGTAATTCTTAAATTGGAAACTAAAAAGAAGGAAATAATAGCCATTGATGAGAGTATTTCAGAGTTAGTTGAATCCGAAATGGCTGAAGAACAATTGATAGACCTTTACGCTGATAATGATGTTCAGGTAATCTCAATTGAACAGCAAATAAGGAGACTACGGTCTCGTTTGACTGACTTAACACCAAATAAACCTAATTCTGATTTTAATCAAAGTAGAGCTAACCTTCAACAAAATTTAAGTGGCATGCTAAATCCTGAGTCACAAGAATTGAGGGCTCAGTTACCCATTTTGCTAGTACCAACATTTGAAGGGGACACGGTACAATTCCCATCTTTCATTGACAAATTTGAGAGTTTAATAGGTAATAAACCTTATATTTCAACTGTTGATAAGTTTAGCTACTTAACTAGTTTCCTTAAAGGCCCCGCCTATAACCTGATAGCCTATTTACCAGCCGTAGGGAATTCATATGAAGTAGCTATTGATCTCTTAAAACGTAATTACATTAATAAAGATGAGATTGTATATGAATTATCTCAACAAATTTTTGATTTTGCACCCATAAAAGATAACCAAAGTGATATGGAAATTTTTATACAAAATTAGAAGCTATTATAGGACAACTGGTTAGCAATGAGATAGATATTAAAGCTTCATCTTGGATTATACAAGGCATAGTTCTTAGGTGCCTTCTGTTAGAAAATCTAGAAGAGGAAGAACCATTGTTGTCCCAAGGCGATACGATGACTAAGCTGATTGATGCAGCATTGCTTGTATATATATTAAGTTAAGGTGTGTATATATATCCATCTCATAATTGTAAGGTTAGTGAAAAATTAAATTAATTTAGAGCTAGCATTTTTGAGCTCTTGTGGCATCATTGTTTGGTTACACTGTTGGCATCATTTTGAGACGCTGCGCGTCTTTTCTACTCGTTTGTGGAAGGTCGTACGTAAAGGTGTGGTTTGATAGAGAGCTCTCTTGCAATTCAGTTTGGTTGTTTAGATACATGATTGTTGCATCGTGCAATAGTCCAGGTTGCGTTGTTGTTGCAAGGTTCATAAAGAAGACCACAAATAGTACCCTTTTGTTTACCTTTTAAGTTCATGTAATTTAAGGTCTAAGGTAGGCCCGCATCGAGTCAGCAACCCTGAGGTTACCCTGAGGTAGGACCTAATAGGATCTCAAATCCGTAAAGTTTAATTTAGCTTAACTTGGGCTTTAGGTAGAACTTGCCCTTTAGAATTTGGCCGTTCACGGCTCAGCTGGGATTTCGAACCCGACAAATAAATAAAATAACATGGTCCTTCAGAACCGGATTTCTACCCCAAGACTGAGTCAGTGACCATTTTTCGGCAAAGTTCTGATTGTGCAAATTGTATCCCAAGTTAGGCCTAGACGGGTTGAGTATTATTGAGTTAAGGTCCCAGGGTAAAAAGTTTGGTCGCCCAATTGCGAAACTTGGCCAGTCGTCTGTCGTTTTTTGGCCTACTTTTTTTCCGGTTTGGTTAATTTTGGGTTATTATTGAGTTAAGGTCCCAGGGTAAAAAGTTTGGTCGCCCAATTGCGAAACTTGGCCAGTCGTCTGTCGTTTTTTGGCCTACTTTTTTTCCGGTTTGGTTAAATTTGGGTTATTATTGAATTAAGGTCCCAGGGTAAAGTTTGGTCGCCCAATTGCGAAACTTGGCCAGTCGTCGGTCGTTTTTTGGCCTATATTTTTTCTGGTTTGGTTAATTTTGGGTCATTATTGAATTAAGGTCCTGGGGTGGAAAATTTGGTATTCCATACTGGTGTTTGGTTAGTACCCCACTCAGCAATTCAGTTTATTTGAAAGTAAAATTTGCGTTTGATCAGTTTGGTTAAGTATTTCTGCCAATTCAGCTCATTTGGTATTGAGCCCAAGGGTTGTTTACATTGAAGATGAGTGCATCTGAATTGAACAAATTTATAAAAAGGAGAAGTGCCTACAAAGGTCTAATTACAAAGGTCATTGCCACTATAGATTCTGCCATAGAGCAAGAGGATTTACGCTTAGTGACTGCGAAGCTTGCCATATTAGAAACTAAAAAGGTTGCTCTAAGTGAGGTAAATGTTAAAATTGAGGCTCTTATAGAAGAGGATGAAATAGAAAATAACATAATTTACTTTGAAGAGATTATTGATGATATGACTAACGTAGGCCTCCGAGCAAAAGAGTTTAGCAGCTCAGTACAGTTAGAGACCAGGTCTAATAATGAAACACAACACTCAACAAATGATGCTTGTGAAGTTAAGGTTAACAGATCTGTAGTTCAATTACCGAGGCTTGTACTCAAAACATTTTCTGGGAGTATTCAGGAATGGCAAGGATGGGCAGACAGTTTTCAATCAGCAGTTCATTCTAGTCAAGTGTTAAGTGCCGTGGAGAAGTTTAATTATTTGCGGTCCCTCTTGGAAGGGGAGGCAGCAAAGACTATAGCAGGATTAGCATTAACAGAGGCTAATTATAATGTGGCTTGGGATATATTAAAGAAACGGTTTGGTAAGCCAGAGATCTTAATTAAAAGCCACCTCCGTGCACTTTTAACTATACCTCCTGTTAATAATCCTAATAGTGTCAAGGAGTTACGGCAGTTATATGATGAATTTGAAATTAGAACTAGGTCTCTGGACAACTTGGGTGTAGGAATGGAAAAGTATGGTATAATGTTGGTTCCTACACTGGAGTCTAAATTGCCTAGCTCAATTTTGCTTGAATTAAGTAGGGGACACTCTGCAGAACATGTGTACATCCCCCTTCAGCAGATGTTAAATCTTTTAGGCACAGAATTAGCAAGACGAGAGGGAGTTGAGTTTGCACAGTGGGATGGTAAACAAGAGGACAAAGGCAGGCACAGCACCAAAGTTTCCACAAAAAGGAATAGCCCAGGTACAGTGTCAGCTCTACATGCCTCCTCTGAGAATAAATTAAAGGGAATCAAGGAATGTATATTTTGCGAAGGCAACCACAAGTCATATAAATGTGAGGTGGCTGAGGCCTTACCCTTTGAGGAGAGAAAGGACAGGGTAACTAAGTCCACAGCATGTTTTAAATGTTTTTTGAAAGGTCATAGAGCAAGGTTTTGTAAGTTTAAAATTTTGTGCAAAAAATGTCATGGTAGGCATCAGCCATTATTGTGTGAAAACACTCTTAGTAGGCCTACCCCAGAAGTAGAGACATCAGTGGCACATGCCACTGCTATGCAAGGGAGTAAAAGTAAAGGGGGATTATTGCAAACAACTGCAGCCTTATTAATTGGGAATGAGGGAGAAGCTACTGTAAGAGTGTTGTTTGATAGTGGTAGCCAGTGTAGTTTTATTAAGACCAGAATTTCCAGAAAATTGAAGTTTAAAGAACTTAAGAGGGAAAATTTAAGAATTTCTGGGTTTGGGGGTTCCGTTCAAAACCGAACCAAATTTAAGAAGGTAGAAGTTCTGGTTAAAGGGTTGTTACTGCAAAGTCCCACTATCAAGGTCCAAGCTGTAGAGATTGAGGAACTTTGTGCTCCGGTCACTACTTGTTTAGATATGGCATGTGTCCAAGAATTGCAAGTTAAAGGAATTAATTTGGGCAATAATAAGTTTGAGGGAACAGAAGATATTAGTCTTTTGATTGGAGCTGACTATTATTGGGACTTCATCACTGGTAATATTGTCCTTACATCTCAAGGCCCAGTAGCTATTGAAAGTAAGCTAGGCTGGATGCTACATGGTAGTTATTGCAATGAAATGGAAGTTAAGGCTCTCTTTGTTAAGATTGAGGAGAACAGCCATGGTCTGGAAAGGCATTTGAAAGCATTTTGGGAACTTGAATCTATTGGTATAAAGGACAACCAGGCAAGTACAGTGAACAATGATGTTTTAGAGCACTTTGAAAAAGGGATTGGGTTTAGAGATGGTTGCTATGAAGTTGGCCTACCATGGAAGGATTCTTGCAAACCCGGTTCAAACCTTCAGCTAGCTAATCGGAGGTTGGAGACTTCATTGTACAGGCTAAGAAAAAATGAGGAGTTGTTAATTGAATACGATGAGGCCATCCTAAGTTATGTAAGGGAGGGCTATGCTGAAAGGGTGCAAGGTGAGCTGGTGAGCCAGGAGGCACATTATCTGCCACACCATGCAGTGGTACGGCGAGACAAAACTACCACCAAACTGAGGGTAGTTTTTGATGGCTCAGCCAAGGACAAAGGTGGTGTGTCCTTGAATGACTGTTTGGATGCTGGGCCAAATTTAAATGCAGATTTTTTTCCTTGTTACTGAGATTCAGGTTTGGTAGAGTAGCATTGACTGCAGATGTGAAGCAAGCTTTTTTGCGGATAAAGTTAAAACCAGAGGACAGAGATGCAGTAAGGTATCTGTGGGTGGATACGAAAGACTTGTTGGAAAATGAACCTAAGGTTCAAGCATATAGAATGAAGTCAGTGTTGTTTGGCCTCAGCTCTAGTCCATTTCTGTTGGCAGCTACTATGCAGTACCATTTTAAGAAATATTCTGAAGTCTATCCTAACACTATTGAACACATAAGGAAAAATTTTTATGTTGATGATTTGCTATGTTCCGTGGATAATACAGAAATGGCTAAACAGATATTCATGGAGGCTAGAGCTATAATGAGGGAGGCTGGCATGGAGCTCAGAAAATGGCAGACCAATCATTCGCAATTACAAGAGTTTATGAGTCATTCCTCTGTAGTACCTGATGCAGCAGAAAGTATTGAGGATTCTGGTATTAAGGAGTTGTGGGCAATAGACGCAAAGGTGCTAGGCATCGTTTGGCAGCAAGATGATGATTTGTTTACCTTCAATGGGAAATCTTTAGTAGAGCTGGCCGAGAATGAGACAAGGTGGACAAAACGTACAGCTCTTAGTTTGGCTTCGAAGGTCTTTGATCCTCTTGGATTCCTGGCTCCATTTGTGATAAAGTAAAAAATTTGGTTTCAGAGCCTCTGATCTGGAAATTGGACTGGTTGGGACCAAGAGTTATCTGATCATAGGTGGTAAGGTGGAAATATTGGTTCAAAGAATTGGCACATCTTGGAGACATTGAAATCCCAAGAGGTACTTTGGAGAGTTGAACAATAGTCAGACATTTGGAGCTGCACATCTTTTGTGATGCAAGTGAGGAAGCCTATGCAACTTGTATTTATATAAGAGGCGCATTGCAAGAAGAAGTAAGTTGCAGGTTGGTTGCTGCAAAGAGTAGAGTAGCACCTTTGAAAAGGCTTTCTGTTCCAAGGTTGGAATTGATGGGGTGCCGTTATTGCTAGTCGGCTTGCAATTACAGTGCGAAAGTCTTTGGCCCTCTATGAAATTCCAAGCTATTATTGGACAGACTCCACTATAGTTTGGCACTGTTAAGAAGTCAGGCAAGGAAATGGAAACCATTTTGTTGCCAATAGGGTGGAGGAAATTCAAGCGCACACAGATCCCAAGCAATGGAAGCATTGTCCAGGCATCCAAAACCCCGCTGATTTACCAACACGAGGAATTTCGGTGAAAGATCTTTCACAATCAAGTTTGTGGTGGAATGGGCCAGAGTGGCTAAACTTGAAGTGAAAACTGGCCTTCTAATCAGCCTATTGTAGGAGAATGCCAGGCTGAAGAAGCATGGGTGAGTGAGGTGAGAAATGCGCTGTGAACAGTTGTCAAGTTATGCAGCTGGACCCCATATTGAGGCTTGAGGACATTAGCAGTCTGAAAAGATTGTTAAGAGTGACAGCATGGGTATATAGATTTTACCACAACATTAAGGGAGAAACAAGAAGGGAAGGAATTCGAACAGTAATGAGATTCAGCAAGCCAGGAAATACTGGGTGGTATATATGCAGAAGAAAAAATTGTGAAGAGAGAGAATTGCTCACCAGCCATCCATTACAGGTTCTACCAACACATTCTGCGCTCAAGGGTTTGGATGTGTTTTGGATCAGGATTTATGAGAGTAGGAGGTAGACTACAGTTTTCTGGGCTTCCAGAGAGAAAAGACATCCAATTTTGCTACCTTCTGGGGGGCACTTTGTGGACCTTTTGATCCTGGATACTCATCATAAGCTGTTACATGCTGGAGTTAGAGAAGTGATAATAGAGATTAGACAACAATTTTGGATTCTCAAAATTAGACAAGTAGTGAAAAAGGTCTTGCATAAATGTGTGGTTTGCAAGCGTTGGAGTGCAAAGCCTTATTATGAAAAGGTGGCTCCACTTCCAGAGAACGGTGTGTCTATACTGCCCATTTGATGTAGTGGGAGTAGACTTTGCAGGGCCAGTCTATGTTATGAGCGAGGGGAGTCTAACAAAGGTTTATATGTCTTTTCACCTGTGCTACCACCAGAGCAATCCATTTGGAGTTGGTAAGCAACTTAAGTAGTGATGTATTTCTTTTGGCCTTTAAAAGGTTGTGAACAGAAGGGTTTCCCAAATAAAATCATATCGGATAATGCAAAAACCTTCAAAAAGGCTGCAAAGGAACTCCAAGAATTTGGTCCTTGCTAAAGAGGAAGGATTCCAATCCTACTTTTCACACCAAGGGGTACAGTGGGAGTTTATTGTTGAGAGAGCACCATGGTGGGGAGGATTTTGGGAAAGGCTAGTGAGAAGTGTAAAGTGTCCATTAAAGAAACTTTAGCTAATGCTCATTTGAGCAAAGAAGATTCTCTACTGTTTTATGTGAAGTAGAAGCAATGGTGAACAGTAGGCCTATCACTTTGTTTACAACAGTAGGCAGTGCAAGGCCATTGACACCAAATCATTTTCTTTGTGGTAAACGATTAACATCAAACCCCAGTGTGCCAGAAGACTTGCAGCCCATCCAGAGCACTCAGGAGAGTTAACCAGACGGTTCAGGTACCTTGAAGAGCTACAAGATCAGTTATGGAAGAGGTGGCAGATGGAATACTTGCCAGAACTCAATTATTACCCATCAGGCAAGGTAAAGGGCTCCATGCAAATTGTATCAAGGTGGGAGAAGTGGTAATGATTGGGGATGAAAGACCAAGGCAATGCTGGAAGCTTGGCATAATTGAAGAGTTGTTTGTTGGCAAAGACAATTTAGTTAGGTCTGCACTGGTAAAGACTTCAGAGGAAAGTTAAAGAGACCTATACAAAAACTCTATGCTTTAGAAATCAGCAAAAACACAGATAGTCAAGATGAAACATTTGAGTTACAGCCTCATGAAGAAGGCTTGGCTAACCTTGCAGAAGGTAATGACAACAATGCCTCTTCGGTGGGGAGTGTTAGAAAATCTAGAAGAGGAAGAACCATTGTTGTCCCAAGGCGATACGATGACTAAGCTGATTGATGCAGCATTGCTTGTATATATATTAAGTTAAGGTGTGTATATATATCCATCTCATAATTGTAAGGTTAGTGAAAAATTAAATTAATTTAGAGCTAGCATTTTTGAGCTCTTGTGGCATCATTGTTTGGTCACACTGTTGGCATCATTTTGAGACGCTGCGCGTCTTTTCTACTCGTTTGTGGAAGGTCGTACGTAAGGTGTGGTTTGATAGAGAGCTCTCTTGCAATTCAGTTTGGTTTGTTTGATACATGATTGTTGCATCGTGCAATAGTCCGGTTGCGTTGTTGTTGCAAGGTTCATAAAGAACCACAAATAGTACCTTTTGTTTACCTTTTAAGTTCATGTAATTTAAGGTCTAAGGTAGGCCCGCATCGAGTCAGCAACCCTGAGGTTACCCTGAGGTAGGACCTAATAGGATCTCAAATCCGTAAAGTTTAATTTAGCTTAACTTGGGCTTTAGGTAGAACTTGCCCTTTAGAATTTGGCCGTTCACGGCTCAGCTGGGATTTCGAACCGACAAATAAATAAAATAACACCTTCCTTTGAGGGTTAAGATATTTTAATTTAAAGACGGGAGAAAAATTACCTAATCTTGAAGATATCAGAAAACACTTTCCCAATATCCTAACTAATTACAAATTGAAAATATTCCAACACAAAATAAGAACCCAGACTATGGATAAACCAAAGACTGTTCCAGAGACCAACTAGCTACAGCCAAACAGACAAAACTTGATACTGTAGAATCAAATGTGACCAACTGTAATACACGAACACCTACATTACAGAACTTTAATGTAACTGCTGCCTCAACTTACACACTACATTGCAAATTTTGTGCAAGTAATGAACACAGTAGTACTGGGTGTGACAAATATTCAGACTTTAACCAAAGAGCTAAAAGATGTGAACAGTTGAACCTATGTAAAAAGTGTACTGGCCAGGGACATTATAAGAAGACTGTAAATCTAGGTTAAGATTCAAGTGTAAGTTTTGTAAAAGTTTACGACATGTCTCATCAATGTGTGATTCACCAAAGTGTCCAAACAATAGTACTCAAACTCAAAAGATACCTCCACCAAACAAAGTTCAAGAAAATGCACTTTCATGGGACATTCTGTTTGTTCAAGCAACGTAACAAAAAACACTGAGATTCTTTTACAACTATTACTTTGGACTTAGTGAATAGTGAGGTAGCACCACTCCAGTGAGATGTCTTATAGACTGTTTGTTCTCAACAAACATTTGTTTCGCAAAATGTAGTTAATAAATTGGGTTTGACACCAAACCCGAATGAACAAAAACTCAATAGTGCATCCTTGTTAAGGATAACTCGGACAAAAATAGCTATAAGACAATTGACCTGGAACTACATTTAGAAAATAAATTAGAGAAAATTGAAGCAGTTATTATTTCTAAAGTAGGACAAAACAAACTGGTTATACCCAAACTAGAACAACCATAAATCATTTGGGAAAACACTACAAAATAGCTGATAGACATATCACTAACAACACAGTAGCTACATTGAAATGTTAATAGGGGCAGATTATATTAATCTTATTCATAAGGGCATAGTAGAGATAGGTAATGGTATAGCTATTCAGACTCATCAGGGATAGCCCCTTGGGTGACCTATCCAAATACAACCTAGACCTAAACCAAAATAGTTCATGACTAACAAATACTATGTGCCTCAACTCAGTCCTACATAACACCTGTAAGAATAGCAACACTTTGAATAATATTATCTCAACTGAGAACATTAATTCATCATTATCAAATGAAACTTTGGATGAGGCAATTCAAACTTTATGGTTGCTAGAATCTGTGGTATACATGACACAAATCAAACTTCAGAAGATCAGTTAATGTAGAAAGATTTGAAGACACCATTCAGTGCAAAGACAATAGTTATTTTATTGAGTTACCTTGGAAAATAAATTGTCCAACTTTAAGAGACAATCTCAAAGTAGCTAAAGGACATTTATATAAAGTAATGAAAAAACTCAAACAAGATAATAATATTAAAAAGTACAGTGATGTCTTCAAAGAACAGCTACAGAAAGGCTTCATGAAGAAGTAACAAATAACCCTTTTAAAAAAGATGGTTGTCATTATTTAACCCACAGGGGGTTTATCGACAAGATGCCCCAACAACAAAACTCAGAGTAGTATATAACTGTAGCCTCAAAGACAGTGATAAACACAGTTTGAATGATTGCCTGATTGAGGGTCCTAATCTCATTTCTGACCTTGTGAAGATCTTACTGAGGTTCAGGTTAGATAAATATGCCGTACAAAGTGACATTTCAAAGGCATTTTTGAGAATAAATCTTAAAATGAATATGATAAGAAACCAACTTAGGTTCTTATGGTTCAAGGATCCATTTGATTTGAATAAAGGGTTCATAACCTATAGATTTAATGTTGTGTTTTGGAGCCAATTGCTCACCCTAGCCTATTAGCATTGACAATTGGACATCATTTGAACCAGTTTAATAACTCTTTAACATTGAACTTCCTGAAGGAACATTTTTACGTAGACAATCTAATAGGCTCAACAACAACAAAATCTGAATTATCTGAAGTCTATGAACACTCTCAAAACATTATGCAACAAGGTAACTTTGAACTTAGAGAGTGGATTTCAAATGATGAGGATTTAAACAAAAGATTTTAAAGGATAATAATGGTCTTACTGAGCCATCAGACAGAGTTAAAACTTTAGGTATGAACTGGTATTTGGATGCAACTTCTAACAGTCATGATTCAATCTGTACTAAAGGTTTTAAACTTGATAAGGAAGCAAATACTAAAAGACAAATATTATCAGAGGCTTCCAAAATTTTTGATCCTATGGGTCTATTCTGCCTTCAACAATAAATCAAAGATTCTCCTCCAAGAAATTTGGAGGACAAATGTTGGGTGGGATGATCCAATAACAAATGAAAATCAAAAATCTTGGAAGAAGTTAGCTGCTGATTTAACAAAAGTGCAAAACATTAAAATTCAAAAGGTACTGTGTTTAGGGATAAGCCCCAGAGACTTCATGTGTTTGCTGATGCAAGCACACAAGCTTATGGGTGCTGTGCGTATCTTGTAAGTCCTACAGAAAGTCATCTAATTTATGCAAAAGGGAAAGTTGCACCTCTCAAACCTACCCGAACCATACCTCAATTGGAACTATTGGCTGCTGCATTAGCCATTAAAACCATTTCATTGCTTAAGGATGCTTACCATGATGTGAACATAACTGATATCCACATGGCTTGACAGTCAGATTTGTCTTGCCTGGATACGGAATGATAGCATTAATAGTAAGAATAGCTTGTAGAAATAAGCTAAAAGAAATAGCTGAAGCTAATGAAAGCCTACAAGTAAACTTTCACTATGTTCCAACTAAACAAAATCCAGCAGACTTTCTGACCAGAGGTTTATCCTACAAGTTGTTGAAGTCAAACAAAACTTGGTTCATGGGACCTAAGTGGCTCTGTAATACAGACCAATGGCCTGTGGAACAAGTTAACTTGACATTAAATTTAATCTTTTCAATGAAAAGGTTGAACCAATCACTAATTTGAACGTTATTCTGATTTCAGTAAACTTGTCAGGGTCACAGCCTACTGTTTGAGGTTTGCTCACAACTGTTTAACTACAATTAACAAACAGCTAAATAAAAACAATCATAATTATACGAAGTTGCAACCAAATACTGATAGGCCATGCACAACAAAAAGAGTACAATAAAGAGTTAGAATTCTTGACTAATGGGAAACAAACAAAAGAACCTGTACCATCAGTAGTTGTGGATCTAAACTTGTTCAGAGATGAGGAAGGCCTTCTAAGGTGTAAAGGGAGATTAGACAAATCAAAAACTGTCATACAAAAGCAAACATCCAATCCTTTTACCTAGATTTAGCTATTTGACAACATTAATCATCAAAAAGACACACAATGATGTATATCATATGGGGGTACCACAGACACTAACTATATTAAGAAAAACTTATTGGATACCCAAGGGAAGGATCACTGTTAAAACAGTCCTGAGTGAGTGTGTCACATGTAGGCGTATTCATGCTAGGCCCTATAGGAAACCAAATCCTCCTGCTTTGCCAGAGGAGAGAGTTACTCTCAACAGACCCTTTGAGACTCTAGGCATTGACTATACAGGAGCATTGACTGTAGGGGTGGGTGACACTGAACAAAAAATGTACATTGTACTGTTTACATGTGCTGCCTCACGAGCTGTTTATCTGGATGTTGTGGAGGACCTTACAGCAGAATCTTTTGTTGCTGTCTTTAAGAGATTCTGTGCACGACATTCAGTACCCAAGACAGTTTGGACTGACAATGCTACATATTTCAAGGCTGGTGAACAAGTCATCCACGACTTGTTAAGCGATGAACCACACAATTATATATACAAAATTCAAACATAAAGTGGAAGTATATTCCGGTTGCCTCTCCTTGGTATGGTTCTATCTGGGAGAGGAATATACAAACAGTAAAGAATTGCTTGAAGAAAGCAATTGGCAAAAAACAGATACACTTATTTGAGTTGCTCACTCTCCTGGCTGAGATTGAGAACATCATTAACAATAGACCACTCACTTATGTGAGTGACAACATTAATGACCCGGAACCATTAACTCCAAATCATTTGATTCGGGGAGAACAAGTTAGTCTCCTGCCTGACTACAATATAGACTCTTCAGAAGACCCAAACTGGACTCAACGACATGATGAGCTCCAGACTAAGTTACAACATTTAACTAGAGTTAAAGCTCATTTCATTAAACAGTGGAAAACTGAGTACTTGATGGGTCTAAGGGAGAGACATAAACAAATGACTAAGAAGGATTGGTCTGACACAATTAAGGTAGGGACCTTGTTCTCATACATGACAGTACTCCAAGACAATACTGGCCTCTGGCTAGAGTTTTAGAACTCAGACCAGGGGCAGACGGGGTAACAAGAGTGGTCAAATTAAGGACTTCAACGGGTGACACAACAAGAGACATTTCTTTTTGTACCCTTTAGAGTCTGGACCCAAAACAATGGACTTTGGAGAACCTTCTCCACTGACAGTAACAACTGGAGACACTGAACTCCCAGTAACTATTCCTTTGACAGTAGGAGTGGTAACGCATCCTACTACAACATTGACAGACACAAGACCTCAGCGACAAACAGCATTAAAGGCGCGACTATTTTTACAACAAAAAATAGATGCTGGGGAATTGTAATTTTATCTTCTAACTTTCACTTTTTCTTTTCTTATGGTAAAGACCATAGATAGTTTCATCCTATGGATGTATATTTTCTCTTCTAATTAAATGCTACACCTTCTCCATGAGAAGGTGAGGATAGGCACTGTTAATCAGATTAACAGGCATTTACAGTCAAATAGTTAGCTAGTCTACACTCAGACATAAAAATTGGTGACAATGACACCAAAATTTTTATCTCCCGGGGCCCCCAGTATATGGAAAACTGATGAGTGGGTAGTTGGGAGGTAACGAAAATGGTTCACTGAGTAGGTAGGTAGTTAATCTAACAATTATTAAATTCCTTTTATGTCAATAACTGGGTGGATGAAACCAATTGGTTGCTCACCAGAGTTATTCTCCACACTAGTATTTATATACTGTGTGACAAGAGCGTGCTCGGTAATAGATATACATTACCGATAAACCAACCGAGGAAAAAACCAACACGACGCTGGTGGAAAAAGCCCGCGAAAAGGAGAACAAAGGAGAACGAAAACGAGGAACGGGGGCGAAAAGACGGAACGAGGGAAGGGAGAAGAACAGACAAGAAAATAAGATCCCCACCAGCAAGTACGCTCTCGACAATTATACAGGAAGGAGAAAAGAGACTCTCTAATAACTAGCAGTAAGTGACTAATTGTGTTTTTAGCCCAGTTAGATCTTCTAACTTCTAACTTAGAAGTAAACGCATTAAATTAAGCTGGGTCAGACAAATTAGGCCTACATTGTGGCCTAAGACCCAACATCAACTCATAGCTTAACAAAGGTAAAGGTAGATTGCCCTAACCTAGTTTGGTGAGGAATCCTACTGTGGACCTCAATTTATCTGCCCGCTCTGGACCATTTCCGGAATCTCTAGGCTGACCCCTCTAGGCTAGACTTGATCTACTCTATAGTTAGACTGGAGATATAAGGGGTGGGTTAATTGTGGACCAATTCGTACAGAGCATTTTTCACATATATATATATGCGCCTTGGTGGTGTAGTGGTTAGCATCGCTGACTATGAATCCATCGGCCCCAGGATCGAGTCCCGGTGACGGCAGGCGGTGCACAGCAAAACCCAGCTGTTCATCATTCTACACAATAAAAAAAAAATTGGTTGATAGATAAATGGGTACCTTGGGTAGCCTAGTGGTTAAGACGCTTGGCTGCTGGCGGTGCATGGTTCGAATTCCACGTTAAACTCTAGGTCTGAGGTGGAGTGAAAAGCTTGACCTTCGTCAGTGGAACGATTCCAAAACTTTTGGAATCGTTCCATTGGGAAGTCATGGATCATCGCCCCCATAGTCCTGACCTTGCACCAAACGACTTCCATTTGTTTCCAGCCCTAAATAAACAACTCGGAGGTAAACATTTTCAAAACCATCCTGATACAAAAGCTGCCGTACGAAACTGATTAAAACTAAGGACCCTATATTTTACTTGACCGGCATCGGAAAGCTTGTCCCACGCTACGACAAATGTTTGAATCTGTTTGGTGATTATGTAGAAAAGTATTGATAAGTTGTTGTTGAAGTACTTGTAATAATTACTTGCCTTGTAATAAAACAGTTTCTTCAAAACACCTTGTAAACTCACTTTTTGAACAACCTTCGTATTTTGGAATCGTTACACATCCAAAAAAACCTATCCTGAACGACTATACTGCCGCATTTCAACTTTTTTGTTAAAAAATTAACCTTCATCAGTAATTTTATTTTATCGTCTTCTTCCCCTTCAGGTTAGGCTATTAGGCCGAAGCCTGTTAGTGGAGATAGTTTCTACTCCAGGCATCTCCATCCGTGAGGTCCGTCCTGTTTCCGAGGCTATCTCTTGAGTATCTCGAGCATTACTTATTCAGTCACCGGCTTGCTGGGCCTGTCGTGATTATACCCTTCTCTTTTATCCGGGCTTGGGACCAGCATGGGATGCTAGGTGTTGTTCCTCATGGCAGATATTCCTGAGGGAATTTATCGTAGCTTTCCTTCATTTAAATGAAGGTCAAATAAAATGTATTCATCTCTTCTGAGACTTCTCTCTTTATCAGCCGTTGGTTAGCTCCTGACTGATTACGAAAGTTGATAAAAATCTAGATTAATTGTAACTATGTCTCTTTTTTTTATGGATATAAAATAATTATCATATTTATATATACAGGGTGCCCCATAAGTCCGGTTTCATAGGAAAATTTATTTTAAATTAAATTTACAAAGGTAATACAATAGAACTAAGCCAAATGTTCAAATTGATGTCTTGTTTTGGGACCTTTGTTTTGTTGCAGGTAGAATAACACACAATGGCTAATATGGGAGTGAGTTACACTAGTGAGGAAAAGGCGGGGTCCATTGCGTGTTATTCTACCTGCAACAAAAAAAAGGGGATCAATGAAAGAAAGCCACCCTCAAAAGTTTCTAGTAAACAATGCCACCCTAAAAAATGATCAAGTAAACAATGCCACTCCCCAAAATCACTAAAGTAAAAAATGTAAGTAAAATCACCTTCATGAGGAATTATTTATTATTTATTACTGTATGCCTTTCATGATTGGTTAGGTTAAGTCATGATATTTTCATTTAAACTAACTAAAATATCACAACTTAACCTAACCTAAATAACCTACCTACCTAAATAACTTCCAGATCAATGAAAGAAAGCCACCCCCGAATTGTGTTAATGAAAGAAAGCCACCCCCCAGACCGTTTGGGGGTGGCTTTCTTTCATTGATAAAAAAAAAGGTCCCAAAACAAGACATCAATTTGAACATTTGTTTTAGTTCTAATCTATTACTTTTGCAAATTTAATTTAAAATAAATTTTCCTCTGAGACCAGACTTATGGGGCACCATATATATATATATATATATATATATATATATCCCAAAGACTGGCAATTTAAGTTCAAAGAAAACATAACTTCTTGAATATTGAATATTCTAGCGCTTTAATACCGAGAGGTCTTTTCTGACACTGAATAATATGGTTTGGTGCTAACCAGAACTAAATCAGTGAAGTGTTGTATCTGGGCAGTTAAAGACTTAAAAATTGTAGGTTCCTCTTTTGAGTGGCTTAGAGAACGTTAAATAAACTGTCGAAAAGTTCCGAATGAAAACACATTTAAGAATATATTTGAACTCTTCAGGCACCTCGTACTAGGACCGCTTTCAACATTTCTGAGGCCCGGGATACAAAGCAAAGAGAACTCCCTCCCCCTCTTTCAAGATAAGAATAAACAATTGTACAAATACAGAAATGTACATCAAGAATACTGTCAAAACGCCTTTCTCGCCTTTTTGGAAGCAAAATCAGCTTAATTTGTTCAAAGAATTTTTTTTAATAGAATTTTGTTCGATTGACATCAACGACAAAGAGTTTAACCTTCCTTACAACATGCCCGATCTAAACCCAATTGCATCCTGATGTAGACAAAAACAATTGTTGAACGTGTGGCGAAACCAACTTAGGCTTGTTCCTAGAGCAGTTGATCTAAACTACTCTAAATGTGTTGAGAGATTAACATGAATACAGTATAGAATTACGAATAGCAATAACGGGTATAAAACTTTACTATTTAACCGCAGTATTGATAAAGTTAATGTATTACGAATTCTGAAGTTACGAGTTGATGTTAATACGAAAAAAACAGTTTGAAATTACGATGTCTGGCCGATGTGAACACCGTAAATCGGGAAAGTCGGTTAAAACAATTTTGCCAGGAATATTGAGGAGCATCGCACCTTCGGTAAACTGCTTTATCTCAAATTGCAAATAATTAATGTGCTTTTCTCTAAAAATTCGTATTGGAGAAATATTTTATTATTCCCGCGTACCTTTGAATAATTAATTCTTGGATTTGTTGCGTAACATTTTGTAATATTCAAATATATAAGTTTATATCATTTAGTCATTAAAATCACTGTCCAACTCATTTTTTTTCTTTAGTTCAAATTAATCTTTACTGGAAAAAAAAAGTCTTGGCTAAATGAGGACCTCACCCTTTGAGAATACCTGTAGGGAATCTTCGTTAATACCATTAACCCTGCATTAGTTTTAGCTAGATTTAGTAGATCTATATAGGTTTGTGCTTAGCTAAACCTGTCCCAAATTATAAGGCAGTACTAAACTAACTTCTTTTAAGATAAAGAAAATTAATATATATAAATGTACTTGAATACTCCAATTAAACGTAAAATAGCGGCGATAGGTAGTTCTGACAGTAGGAGATCCACAATAACTTATTTACATTTTGGATTAAAAGCAGTCTCTTGGGCTAAGATTACATCAATATAATTAAAGAAAAAAGACTCGCTATTTCATTGCAAAACAATTTTTTTTGCACAATTAATAAGAGATTTTGAAAATTGTACATCGAAAATTTGTACCAACTTAACATAGCGGATTAGTTCAGGAGTATTTCCTAGTTTTTTAAACAAGAGAAGGGTATGTTTTCCTTGCTTTTATTTTCTAAAGGCAGTTAGGCCTAATCTTATATAACACACTAAGGTCATTAATAATAACAATTGATAACATACATATGGGGGAATAAAACATTTGTATTAAATAAATAATTTACTTACGAACTATAGAACTAGTTCCATATATATACTGTACTCTGAAACCATCCGCGATATTTGTTTTATACAATTACAACTAATTAAAATTAGACGAGTCAATTCTATACCATATTAAATCCTAATTTTTTTGGGAACCTTTCCCGGCACTATGTCCATTGGATCGACAAGACCATAAATCGACAAGACCATAAATCGACAAGACCATAAATCGACAAGACCATAACATCACCACTTTAAACTAACTTAACTTAACCTATGCTGGCCTAACCTAACTTAATCTAACCTACAATATACTTGTCGATAAAATATAAAGTCGATTAGATGCCGAAATCCTACCTTTCCCCAGCATCAACAAATTCTCTTGGAATTTATCTCATTTGGTTTTTGCAGATACAACTTTTGAACTATATATATATATATATATATATATATATATATATATATATATATATATATATATATCCCAGTAAAGCCTAAAGCTTAAGGACCAAATTAAATTAAATAAATAGTCCAGCTTCACAATTATTTGTCATTGTAAATTGTAAAAACCAATGTATTTATTTTATTATTAATAAAGGTTATTCATTTCAGTTCAATTCAACATACTATACTGGAAATAAACGCTGAAATAAACAGCATTAATATACAATAATTTAGGCAGGGGCGAAAATGGGAAATTTTTTATTTCTTAAAAAGCACACTATGTGAGAAGTTTCATTTTATCATCTTAACAAAATATTAAAATATCAAGCATGTGCTACCCCTGCTACCCCTAGCACATACCCCCCCTCCTTTTTTACCCTCATATTTGTGTATATTTAAATGGGAAAAAATGTTATTTCTTAAAAAGTACACTATGTGAGAAGGTTTTTTTTATCACTTTAACAAAATATTAAAAAATCAAGCATGTGCTACCCTACTACCCCTATCACATGCCCCTCTTCCCTTTTTTTACCTTCATATTTGCATATGTTTAATGTTGTTGTATGTTACATGATAAATCGTTTGTTTAATGCTTGATATTTTTGTTTCAGATAAATAGAAATAATTTTTCAGATAAATAGAAATAATTTGCATTTGCTTTAATTATAATTTGAAATATCATAAATTATAAATTACATATAATTTGATTTTACTCCTGAATATAAACTATGACTACTAGAAGCAAGTCCTCAAATGCAGCCTTTGGATATCCTACGGAATTCCCAGCAGCCATGACTCCTTCAAAAGCAGATGTTGTGAGACACTACTTTTTTGTGCGGCGTCGTGAAGAAGCTAAATCAAAAGGATCAGCAACTGCTAATGATTGTTACGAGGTTGTTGTAAAAGATATTGAAGACATTTGGATGAAATCTTCTTTTCCTACGATTAACACCAAAGGTCAGTCGACTAATAGAAGAAGCCTCAAAATTGAACAAGGTGCTGTTACATCGAAGAAATGAAAGTGTTGCCTTAAAAGTAGCTCAGTATGATGAAATGTTTGATATATCTTCTTGTGAATGCTATGATAAGGGAAATGATAGGAAATCTTGCGGGTGTAAGGATAAAATAGCAATGGCAGAATGAGAGTCTTCTGTGGGTCAAAAACAAAGAAAAAATCAGTTAGGATTAATTGATCGCATAGCTAGTTCAACAAAGAAAAGATCTTTAGCAAGAGCCCAAGAAGCACAAAACCGTCAACTAAAAGCACAAGAAGAAACGACTGAAGCCACCAATGTTTTACCATCGGAATTTATAGAAAATACCGAAGAAGACATGGATATAGATTCAGAGAGTTAGGATGTAGATTATAAGGCCGATTTAGAATTGACTGAGAATATTCAGAACAGGCACTCCTATAAAAACCTAGCATTAACAGCAGATAGTTATCGTGTAAGTTGTAGAGCTGCAGCTGCAATAGTTAATTCAGCTTTAAAAGATATGGGGATCCTTAACCACACCAACATGCTTGACAGAAAGAAATTAGAAAGAGAAAGAAATCGCATGGGTGAAACAAATACTTTTAGGTCTAAATCCGAAAATCTGAAGATAGAGTGCCTTGGATTTGATGGAAGGAAAGACAACACATTAACTAAAAGTGGAAAGATGAAAGAAGAACACTATGTTATTGTGAAAGAACCTGGAAGCATTTATGTAGACCATATCACACCAGATAGTGGAACTGCTCGCTGCATAGCAGAAGAGTTGATAACTATTATTACAGACTCGAACAGCACAGATACTATCAAAGCTTTAGTGTGTGATGGTACTCCTGTAAATACAGGAAAAATTGGTGGAGCCATAAAACTGGTTGAAATTCATCTTAACAGAGCAGTGCAGTGGTTGGTGTGCCTCTTGCATTTGAATAAGCTGCCTTTTATGCACGTCTACAAAGCCAGTGATGGTAAAACAACAGGTCCAAATACTTTTGTGGGTTCAATTGGAAATAAACTGAAAACAGATTTAACAGAATTGGAGGTAGTCAAATATTCTCGCGTAAAGGGAAACATTAAAGAAATTCCAGCAAATGTTGTGAAGGAGCTAAGCAGTGATCAAAGATATCTCTATGATATGTGTCTGGCAGTGCAAACTGGAGACACTTCTCAAGATTTGTCCACTCGATCCCCAGGTACCCTTCACCATGCTCGCTGGCTAACTCTAGCCAACAGGGTCTTTCGATTATATATCTCAACGCCAAATCCCGATAAAAACCTTCAAGATATAGTCAAGATTATTGTGCATTCTATGCTCCAGGGTGGTTTTGGATAAAATCTCATCCTAATGCAACTGATGGTGCATATAACATTTGGCATTTAATGTGCTTGCTTCGAAATTTGAGATCTATGTTGTTCATCTAATCATAGAACCAGTATTAAAGAATAACGCCTACTTTGCCCACCCAGAAAATATACTCATGTCAATGGTAACTGGCAAGAGGCTAGAAATTAGGGAGCAAGCTATTCAGAAAATCATCCTTCAAGAACAGGATTTTCAGGTACCAGAAACTTTGAGTTGCCTCGAACCCTCAATTTCCAATCTATTGACTACACCGAGATGATCGATTGGCAAAAAGCGATCATTACTCCTCCACCGCTGCTAAATAATTTTAGTGACGATGAGCTACTACAGGCTCGATGTAAGCCACTGAAGATAGCTTCTTTCCATGCCACAGTCAAAGTGTGGAAAGGGCAGTGAACCTAGTAACAAAGGCATGTCAGGAAAGAATAGGATATGACAACCGTCAAAAGTTTATCTTAAATTCATTATAATCAAGGCGAAAACTGCCCAAGTTTGAATGGAAGGCCCAATGGAATGAGTAAGAAACATATGAAATAAAATTTCCTAACGATATTGAAAATTTCTTCCCTTTTGATGTGATAAGGAACAATGAAAAAGTTAATTGAATTTTAGCACATTTATTATGCCTCTAATTTTTTCTTCTGAATATATTGTTGTACTTAATTAATTTTCCTAATACTGTACATTATTAAATAAAATATTATACGTTAATAAAGATTTATGTCATCAAAACCTGAACGTGAAGTAAGTCTCGTATAAATGGAATAGTCTTCAATATAGGTCAAAAAGTGAAAAATTGTGCCAGGGGTAGGAAGCTTTAAACAGCGGAAATAATTTATGAGGGGGTTCCTGTGTTCCATTCAAACCCCTCGCAATATGTACCTCTTTAATAAAAAATTTCAACCCAGCTTAATATACATGTGATATGTTAAATCATAATAAGAAAAAGTATATAAATGAAAAATGGTTTGTGAATGTTGCTCACATGCGAAAAAAACTATTTATAATCAAAATATACAAAACACAAAGTCATTTGATGTCTTTAATAAGCTCTCATAGCGATAATGGGCGAAGCTTATTGTCACCTGTTTATCATCTGTAATCAAAGAATATTGAAGAAAATGGAAAATCACTCTTCTGGTAAATTTAAATAAGTTGTTTGCATTATTATATTTGTATATAGCACTGTGCCAATTGTTAGTAAATCCGGTATTTGATTTTAAAACATAAATGATGCCCAATATCATATTTCCTTTTAATAACCACTTGTACTTATTAAGGGCTTTTTAAAAGAAATTAAAAAAACAATTAAAAATTTCAAATATTGGTGTTAGATGGCGCTGCGTCGCTGTAGAAAATGCCCCGAAATAAGTGTGAATATAAATGAATTAAAACGTCACCAAGTAACTATGTGTTTTGTAGATTTGGTACAGTCTCTCTACATAATTTTCCTTATTTCTAATATGCTTGAAAATTCACTCTTTTAATGACTGCTGACATGGTAAAACATTCAGTATACAGGCACATCTTATATATATATAATATATATATATATATGGGATGAATTTCACAATAAAACACGTGAAATGAATGAATGCTGCAAACCCACAAGGAAAAGAAAAACGATTCCAAGGCCTTTCGTGTATTCAAAGCTACACCTCGTCAGGGAATGAAGTTAAAAGGCGAGAAGCCCATATATATATACAACGTACAGGAAAAACAAAACAATTAGCACATACTTAACAAGGGTTAATGAGAGGCAAAGAAATTTTAACATGATATCGTCAATTTTATAAGTCCCCGAGCTGTTATTGAAATTGTTTTTAAAATGAATAAATGCACATTCTAGAATATTTCGTTCTATTATATCTCTGTTTTTAACAAGCGCTTTAGAACTATCCCACTTGATGCTATGGTTACATCTATACATATGGTTAAATAAAGCATTGGAAGTACTAGCTGTTCTACAAGCATATTTATGCTGTTTTACCCTAATATCTAACGTTTTACCGGTTTGGCCTATATATATACTGAGTTACATTGTGTACATCCGATCGAATACACACAACCAACAACATTATCAGGGCTATTCTTTATTAGGCGTGATTTAACAGTATTATTATACTTAAAGATTACATTAATGCCAATTGCTTTAAGTACAGTTGGAAGGTATTGAAAATTAACATGGTAAGGTAGGCTAAGGATATTTTTACGCTGAAATTCCTTTACAATTACATTATTATAATACCTATTCTTGGCTTTCTTAAGACAGTTATCTAAAAATGAAATAGGATAACATAATTTAGTACCAATATTCATGATATTGCATAACTCGGAATCTAAAAATTCAGGACTGACAACTCTCAATGCTCGAAGAAACATAGCAGAGAAAATAGAGGATTTAATCGAAGGATGATGGTCAGAATAAAAATGCACGTAAGAGTTATTATTAGTAGGCTTACGGTAGACTTCATATTTGAACTGATTAGAGCATCTCCAAATTTTTAGATCAAGAAAAGATAGGCTTCCCTCATTTTCTTTTTCAACTGTAAACTTAATAGATGGGGCTAAATTGTTGAGCCTACCAAGAAATAAGTCCACATCCAAATTATTAGGCCAAAGGCATAAAATATCATCTATATACCTGTACCAAACCAGGTTAAAATTAACAATCGTAGGCAAAATTCTACTTTCAAAAAATTCCATATATAAATTAGCTAGTACAGGTGAAAGGGGATTTCCCATAGCCAATCCAAACGACATAACAAAAACTTATTTTCAAACTGAAATTTACAATCTTTGACACACAGCTTAATTAACTCAATAAGAGTGTTTGTGTTGAACAGGGAAAGAATATTCAGAAATCTTATCTTTTAAGAAATCAAGTAGGTCATCAACAGGGACTTTTGTGAATAGCGAGCATACATCGAAGCTTACCAATTTGAAATTAGGGTCATTAGGGAACTTCAGTTTGTCAATAAGATCCATGCTATTTACAATGTGACTCAGAAATAGAGCCAACTATTTCGGATGTACACAATGTAACTCAGTATATTATAGGCCAAACCGGTAAAACGTTAGATATTAGGGTAAAACAGCATAAATATGCTTGTAGAACAGCTAGTACTTCCAATGCTTTATTTAACCATATGTATAGATGTAACCATAGCATCAAGTGGGATAGTTCTAAAACGCTTGTTAAAAACAGAGATATAATAGAACGAAATATTCTAGAATGTGCATTTATTCATTTTAAAAACAATTTCAATAACAGCTCGGGGACTTATAAAATTGACGATATCATGTTAAAATTTCTTTTGCCTCTCATTAACCCTTGTTAATTAATTAAGTATGTGCTAATTGTTTTGTTTTTCCTGTACGTTGTATATATATATGGGCTTCTCGCCTTTTAACTTCATTCCTTGACGAGGTGTAGCTTTGAATACACGAAAGGCCTTGGAATCGTTTTTCTTTTTCCTTGTGGGTTTGCAGCATATATATATATATGTTTTTGTCCATTTCGTTTATGCCTCGTATGATGAATGATGTTTCCTTCAAAATAACACGTAACTTATTCTATGTAAAGTTTAAGCCACTATCTATTAGGATTTTATTTTTCTATACGCGTTATACCCGCTACATGTAACAAGAATTAGTTCCCAATACAATGGAAATCAAATCAACTGTCTGACGTCTGCTATACTTCACCACAAATTACGAAGGAATAACCAGATATACCATCATGTAGGATTAGATTTTGCCTAGCAACCAGGTGTTGCTAGGGAAATTTTTAAGATGATTAATCTTTAATTCATTCCTAAATGAAACTGTGATATTGTACAATGCTTGTACTAATGACTTAAGATTCATGGCAAATAAATATTCTGTAGAAGCATTCTCAGCAACGGCTGGTCCCTAATCAAATTAGTTTATAATGGAAATTAACTTTCTGGTTATAAGTAACTATTCTGTGACATCTGTATACAAACAGTTACAAAAATGAAGAAGCGTTGTGATTGGCTTCGGCCTTTAGTTTATATAGACCAGCAAAAAAAGGTTATGCGTCCGTATATCTGTTTTGTTTACTTTTTCAGGGATACATGAAAGAAGTATAGCAGCTTTGAAGGCTCCTATATAGTGGAAGGTATAGTCGGTTATAGACGTAGTAAGTCAAGACCAATACAATGGCTTGGCTATACTCGCTACGAGTATCCCTTCCCAATAGATGACATCATTGATCTGGAGACGGTGTAATCACTGTACATATTGTATATCCTTACAGAATAGTAACGGAATGGAGTCTGAAAATGTTTGCTGCTTTCTTGAAAAGCCCACCCATTTTACAGGATAATCTCCGCTAAGAGAGGTGGGGGATGCGCATCTCTCTTAGTAAGGTGTATTCATACCATGTTGGGTTAGAAATTATGAATTATCCAATAGGGGGGACAATGTTTAATTTTTTTTTCAAAGGCTGACCAATCACAGGAACTAATATTATTTTGTTAGGATATATATATATATATATATATATATATATATATATATATATAATATATATATAATAGTAAGTGATTTAGTTACATTGTAATTAATTTGTCAAAATATTTCAGTCAGTAGCCTAAACAGTAGTGTGTGTGTATACACACACACACACACACACATACATACATACATATATATATATATATATATACTGCTAATATATAGAAACTTTAAACATTCGGCAAAAATAAATTCCTAAATATATAAAATTTGAATATAATATATTAAACTCTCTGAGAATTTATTACAGATGGTAACAACAATTAACACACTTTAAAAACTATATACACATTGGTATTATATATATATATATATATATAATATATATATATATATATATATATATATTGTCTCTTTCATAAGAAATACATACGGTAAAATACACTGTATTTACTTATATATATATATATATATATATATATATATATATATATATATATATATATATATATATATATATATATATATATATATATATATATTATAAAAGTCCTGAGAAAGACTAACTTCTAAACTATTATTTGACAATGAGGCATGATCTTATATGAACTATAATCATTGCATATATTGCAATCACTGCATACGAAATAGTATGAAAATAGTCTGAAAATATTTGTCACTTTCGTAAAAGTCTCCGGAGGCGGGGCCTGTAGTCCTGTACATCTTTCACTGATGTGGATTCAGAACGCTGGGATTATGAACTATCCAATCAGACCCCATATTTCATTTCTTCCAAAGACTGACCAATCAGAGGAAGGAAAACAATTTTTCGCCTTAAATGCGATATTATTTCGTTGGAATACATATGCAATACTATAACCATTCAGATAAGTATTATTGTCCCCACCCAATAAAAACAAAACACCTATTTTCGTTTTCGTGTTTTATAAAAAGAGTAATTTATTCATACAAGTGGATAAATAAGAGAAAAAATGGGTGATGGTTTGTATCGTTTAATAAAGAAAAGTAGAAAACTGTGTAAATGGTGGGTTAGTTCCAAAACTATATATGGAAATCATTCATGTATGCAGGGCCGGATTAAGGTTGTGAGGGACCTAAGGCTAATAAGAGGGAAGGGCTTATATATGTACTATATATTGTATATACTTCATAAAATCTTCAAACAAATAGAAATGTATATTTATCCAAATTTAACAACTAACAAAAATCAAAGCTATGTACATTAAAAAAAAAACAAAAAAAAACAGCAAAAGCAGAATACAATTCAAATAGAGAATGATTCCTTCCTTCTTGGGTTTAAACTGTGATATCAAACAAAACATCCCCCTTTCTTCGACATGCTGAATGATCATTATACTAGGTCCAAATTCCCAACGTCTGAAAAACAATTTCGGAAACAGATTAACAGTCTGAAACCAATCATACAGAAATAGATGAAAATCATACATACACATTGACAATAATACACCATCAGATATAATGATATAAAAAATCTCTTAACTAAAACTAAAAAATCTCTCATTTTCCGCTTCTGGAGATATAATTATGCAGTTATACAATATATGATATTACTTAACCAACCTTGTGACAAAGATTTAGGGTTTATGATATAAAAATTGGGGCCTAAACTCGAGGGCCTAAAAAATATGAGAGCCTAAGGCTACAGCTTTATTAGACTAATGGTTAATCCGGCCCTGCATGTATATATATATATACAGTAGTTTGAAAAATAAATTAGAATTTCTTAGCATAGCTCATTTGGCGGCGATTCTGTCTTCTCTAATAAAAAAGGACAGCTTTTGTATCATTTATATCAGGTGTATTTCGATCTTGTCAAATTGAATAATATATATGGTGGCGCAAAAGTCGCGCATCATAGGAAATTTTCAGTGTTGACTATAATATATTATTTTTTTCTTTTAGGTAGGGGATGGCTGCGAAATTAACAATAGACGAGAGGGTGAGCTTGGTTTTAATGCATGGAATACCAGATACTACAAATCGATGAATCGGTACAGAATTTAAATTCTGTACCGATTCATTGATTTGTTGTACCTGGTATTCCATACATTAAAACCAAGCTCACCCTCTCGTCTATTGTTAATTTCGCAGCCATCCCCTACATAAAAGAAAAAAATAATATATTATAGTCAACACTGAAAATTCCTATGATGCGCGGCTTTTGTGTCACCCTGTATAATCCATGTTCTACTTCTCATTTACGTTCCTGCGGCTTTCAGTCTCGTTGTAGATTTACTCATCATAGACATCTGAGTCACTGAAAGACCTGTAAAAATTGCAAAACTAAAAATAATGTTCATCTCCTGTCCTTAACCTGAAATGTATAAAGGTAGAATTTTATGTGGGAAGATTCAGACATTTACGGTTTCTTGGTCGGAGATAGAAGAACTTCCTCAGGTATAAATGAGAAAAAATGCTTTGTTCTCACGCTTTCTCTACCCCACTGTCTTCGTCATACGCAGAATACGTCACCTCTGAAGAGACAGAAAGATTTGACCGGGAAGGCGATTGGGCCAGACTGGAGCGCGAGGCTTGCAGTAAGGAGGGCGTGGATGAAATCAAATTCATATGAATTTCGTGGCACTTCTTCGGGTCTCGTTCAAAATTCCGCAAGTTCTCTTTTTCTGCCTCGAACAAGTAATCGCTGCGACCGTCCACTGACGGGTAGTTACTTCCACTACGAGGCGTGTCTCCAACGTATATTGTAACTTTACTCGGAGATATATCGCGTGAATAGGGGAAAAAAGAGAAGTTAGAATTGCTGTGGGAGATCCCGAAGCTTCCTGGGGTGTCCGGGGTGTTCACACTACGATTATAAGTCATCTCCGGTGACGTCATACACTCGCGTGAAGCCACCGATGTAAGTTCGGCATTCATTGGGAGATTCGGGGTGCTTCCTCCCTCCTTAAAGACGCAAGATGGGAAAGGAATCTGAAGGCCGTCTGAGGTGGCATTATAAAGGGTATGAATTGGAGAAGGAGGTTTCTCAGTCTCTCCATTTGGGGTAAACTCGTTATTGGCTGTTGATGGGGGACACCTGAAAAAGAAATGAAGGGGTTCAATTCTTTAATAGATATTTTCTTCAAGAGTGATTATTAACGCAGGGTTCTCAAGTCTAAAAAATAAAAATCAGAATCTCAACTCCAAAAAATAAGAATTCCGTCCCAAAAATAAGAATGTCCATAATATATCGTTAACATTTATTCTGAGAGTCAAATGAAATGAAAAATTAACAAATGAGAACAAATAAAAATAAATAAGATTTGAGGCCAAAAATAAGAACAAATCTTAGAAATAAGGACACTTGAGAACCCTGCATTCGTGGATTTATAAAAACTTTGTAATTTAAAAAATGGAAAGATGCATATTGTCTGGAATGATAAGGAAAGGTGGTATAATAAACTCAAATTAATATTTAATGAAATACAATGAAAATCCAGTAATACAGCAATGCTAATGTTTTGGATTGCTTAATTTCGTGAGGGCTAAGAAAAGGTCATATGACAGAGGGAACCTACATCTTTACGTGGGATCCGAACCATCTACGAGTCACTTCATCATCCAAACTACTGAACAGACCCAATGTCGCGCTTAACCTCGCTGATCTAACGGGAAGCGGTGTTCCGACCGCATCACAACGCATCCTGAGAAACTTTAGAGTCATCCAAAATACAACAGCATTGAACAGAATGGTCAGAAGGCTCGTTAGGGTGAACCAATAGCATAATATGTGTATCTACTTCCCCTTTACTCGTGTATGATAATATCAGGAGCCGTTTGTACAGGTTGTCCACAACGTTTTGTCACCCCAGTAAAATACCAACTGATTTTCGTTTTTCTTTCAGACCCATTTGAAATGTGTGATAGCAACAACTACGCGATTGAACAATACATATTGGCTAGTACCTGGGTCCATAAGCGACCACGTAATGGCAAAACCATTGAAAATATTCGTGCAGACTTCTAGGACCGATTGAATCGTGTAGCTCCTTTTTGGAAGAGCTACACGATTCAATTACGTGGTCGCTTATGGACCCAGATACTAGCCAATATGCATTGTTCAATCGTATAGTTGCTGCATCACACATTTCAAATGGGTCTGAAAGAAAAACGAAAATCAGTTGATATTTTACTGAGGTGACAAAACATTGTGGATAACCTGTACATTAAACTTCCCTCATTTCTGTCACGTTTTAGGTGTAGATATATGCACTTTCTAAATTTTCATACATTATTGTTTCTCATGTTCACTCTAAACAGTGCCCTGTAGTTGTTGCTGATAAATTCTAATTACCTCTTTTACACACACACACACACACACACACACACACATATATATATATATATATATATATATTAGGTGGTCCAAGATAAAGTAGCCCTATTGAATTAATGTAATATATAATTAGGCTACTTTATCTTTGGACTACCCTATATGCAGTATATATATATATATATATATATATATATATATATATATATATATGCAAATAACTGCAATGACCGCGCAGTATATAAATGAATAGAAACGACATAAGTATTAAGGAACGTTTCTGCACACGAGGAGGAGAGATAACGAAATAATGAAAAATGAGGCGAACCGCCTGGGAAACGAACCCAGGGCCTTCCAATGATGTTAGCCGGACGTGGCCAACGGGTCACTCGCAAAGAGGCCCCAAAAATATAGCTTCCCTCACCAGTTATCTGCAAAGCAAATAGGACCCAGCTTTGGGACAGGATCTAGGGGTTACAGCTACACCTAGCCTACTATATCCAGAACCTCAATATAAGCAAAAGACTCGTTGCATTCGCGTCGGAGTGAATACATCAAAGAAAAAGGGGTAACTATTGTATTTTTAGCCAAAAAACAAAACTTAAACCTGAACTGGCAAAATTGAGCGTCCACTTTTCAAGGCATATGACATGTCCGTTTCATGATGGGAATGAACTCAGAATGGTCCTCTGAGGTTCCTTCATGATACACACAGACCGTGTGTGTGTGTGTGTGTGTGTGTGTGGGCACGTTCCCTTCTAGGTTACTAGGCCACCTAGAAATATCCTAAGAGCTCCATAAAACCTTCAGACTGGCTTAGTTTCAACTACGCTAGAACGAAGAATGGTTGGTTGATTGATTCATTTAACGTTTTTCAACCACGAAGAGTCATTGAAAAGGGGGCTAAGCGGATTTTTTACTGGAAAGGGAAAAAAAGGAGTTCTGGATGGTGTGATCGGTAGAAGCTGACTCGGAAACCAAGCGACGCGGGTTCGAGTCCCACTCGGTCCTAGTTTCCCACTTTATTACTTTATCCTTTCCATCTTATTGAAGTGCGGTTATTGTACTTAAATGTATTTACAAAGTTTGTTACTCTTTCTTCTCTTTCTCTTTATTTCACAAGATCATAAAAAAAGGATAAAGTATTTGAATGATATGAGACCCTCCTAGAAAGAAGTAGCTAAGTGACAAAAGTATGAAAAAAACGGAAAACGCAATTAAAAGTTATACTAATTTGAAATATGTTATTTTGACTTTTGAACTTTTGAAGATATTTCGTCACTCATTCAAAGAGCAACCATCCCCCATCAAATACACCATCGTTATAACACCAGACTGCCCAATGATTTTATATACAAATTTAACTATACAATAGAAACGGCAGGAAATGCACTCTCTTTCAAAGGAGTGGATGTATGGAATGCAATTCCCTGCATATCAGGCAGGTTTCATCACTAAATGTATTTCGCAAATCACTCAAAAAGCACTTCATTATCTCCTGCTGATGGTTCTAGGCGAATTTACTCCTGGTAAATTCACTCCCTGTGCCAATTTATGAAGATAGATACTATATTTTATGGTTTCCATATAAGGGTTTAATGGTTTAAGCCTCAAAGCCACAACCTTTACTTTCGTTTTATTGATCTATAATCACCGCCGTTAAAAATGAAACCTAACCTAACCTAACGTAAGCCTAACCTAACCTAACCTAACATAAACCTAACCTTACTTAACGTAAACCTAACCTAACCTCACCTAACGTAAACCTAACCTAACCTAATATTTTTTAAATTTAAACTATTTAAATTTAAAACTACAAGAAAGTGAAATTACCAAACTTTTTACCAAAGTTATCAATTTTGTAATCAACTATTTAAAATATGTTAATTTCATTAAACACCCTTAATTTTGTAATCTGTTCTTTTTCTATACCTTTTTTAAAGCATCATTTATTTCCTATTCAATGTACAATAAATCATTTAATTTAAAATTATCGAACATTTTGTTAACTTTGTAAACCTTAAATAAAATAAATAGTCGAGTTTCGCAATTATTTATGTGATTGTAAATTGTAAAAGTACTGTATTTATTTTATCAATAAAAGTTATTCAGTATTGAATATTTACTATTATTATTGCTATTATTTTTTTTTTTTTTTTTGTCACCATTACTATTACTTACCACTTCCACTATTTTTATGTAATAAATAAACTAAATGCCATTATTTTTACCTAAAAAAGCCTCCATGCTTCCAACGGCATACTCAAATAAAAGTACTGTACTGTGAATATATCAATGTTAGAGTTTTACAGTTTTTAGATATTTGTTATATCACTTTTATTCTTTTCTGAATAAAGTTTGAATTTGAAATATCTTCAAAAATTTAAAAAATTATGGCGTATTTCATATTGATACAACTTTAATTGCCCTTTCTGGCGTTTTTAACTTTTGGCGCTGAGCAACTTCTTTCTCGGAGGGCCTCATACAAAGGACTAGAATTAAGATTCGTCTGATAAATATAATTTTTAAATATTGATAAACATCCGCTGTTATTCATTCTTCAAATATAGAGCAAAATATTTACCAATTACATTTTACTAAGTGTGTGGGAGTAGTTTAAGTGGCTCGGCTTCAGAGTTGAGCGAAATTTTCTTTGCGTTTTTGAGAGTGACCTCACAAATGGAATACATTTGTTTAAGTTAAAGTTAAACCCGCTTAACATGTTTTGCCAAAGAGACGTCTTAAGCCATGTAATTTATTTATGTTCGAAAAGTTAGGCCCCGAGTTAGTGTCTTTCAGGTTTCTACCGAGATAGCGAGCATCTAATTGGTGTGACGTTAGTATTTGGGATATAGGTCAGGGGTAGAAATTCACCATTTTTTTCAAATCGCCAGCTGGCTAGTAGAACTGAAAATTTACTAGCCCTTCCCAAATTTTACTAGACCTCAAAAAAGTTTTTAAAATTATGAACATTGCCATTTACTGGGTATATAAAATGTTCTGTTTACTTTGTCACTTTAATTAATAGTAGAAGCCATTATATTAATGTTCAAATTGCAAACATTGGCATTCACCAGATATATGAATAATCTGTTTACTTTTTTACTTCAATCAGTAGCAGAAACCATATAAAACTTAATCACTTAGTTACCCGCCAGGCGATCAAAATCCAACAAAATCATAAGATCTACTCGGCCTTCTGATATTTTGGTCGCCTCGGGCGACCCGGCGTATGTGAATTTCTACCCCTGTAGGTGGGCTGAAGTTCGTTGGGGATGCCCACCAAATACCAACGATGGGCCAAGGGATGCCTACTCAGGGTTCGAACATCACTTTCTCGGCCCGGTACACAATCCCAAGCCGGGCTCCTTTGCCTCTGACTCCTTCCGCCCTGGTTTCAGACAGGCCATCCATGCATATTTTTGCATACATTTACTGAAATAAATGCATTACATCCAGACGAGATTAGAATTAATGGATACAACATTGATAACAAAACGCTACATGAAAAGGTTTAAAACATTTTATTTTAGTTGGGCCCTGCGGGACGCTTTGGCTGTCCGGGTCCCATTAAACTTTATCCTTTTTAGACCCCATGTTTGGGTTCTGTGCCTGCTGTCTGGGTATGTTAGTGCATTCATTCTCTTTAGTTTCTTTTAGCAAATAGTTCAGTATCTCAAGTGATACTTTCAAGTACTTTCCAGACTTTTGTTCGTTGTTGCCAAATACTTCAATGGTAATATTCCAAAAACCTCACAATTATCAAAACCACATTTTTACAGAAGGGAAAACTGAATAGGTGTCTAATGTAAAGGGGCTACGTGCTGGCCAATGTCGTAACACCGCTTCCTGTCGATCAGCGAAATTAAGCGACAGTGGGTTTGGATGGTAGTTGGATGGGGAACCGTCCTCCGCATTCAGATTATGTAGCGAATCTCGGATCCCACGAAAAGCTGTAGGTCCACTTCATCATATGACCTTAGATGTTGCGAAGGAGGTTAAACAACCTCATCAAGAATCATATACTCTCTTTCTAAAACAGCTTCTAAGAGGTTAGGTGTCGTGTACTGGCTCCGCAGTTTCTTCACCTTCACTCAATTGCCGTCTCTGTTCAGGGGTCTTGTCCGCCCCTGTATGGAGAACACTTCTCATATGTAGGGTGGCTCAACCCACACAGCTCTACTTGACAAAGTGGAATCAAAGGCTTTTCGTTTCATCAATTTCCCGCCTCTTACTGACGGTCTTCAATACCGCTATCTTCGCCGCAATGTTGCCTCACTCTCTCTTTACTGTCGCTAAATTATAACGGATACTTCTCTTCTGAACAATTTAACTGTATGCCTCCTTTTTTAAGGAGAACACGCAGTACCAGACTTTTGACACATTCTCATTCCTTTCCTCTCTAACTCTCTAACGCAAGCGTCAATCGGTATGTTTAGTCTCTTGTACCCAACCGGTCAACTCTGAAACAATCTTCCTCAATCTATCTTTACCCCTTTCTATGACCGCCAATCTTTCAAACGCGGAGTGTCCAGGCCTCTCGAAATCCTTGAACCTTGAATTTGGCTCTCTTCTTCCTCTATGTGGGGGAGGGGGGGGGACCTTTTTGCCGGCATTCACCCTTGGCCCATCCTTCCTGCATAAAAGAAATCTTTTCCTCTTTTCTTTTTTGATACCAAATATTTTTTCTTTTCTTTCTGACGAGAGTTTTAGAGTTTTTCGAAAAACTTTTATGATTTTTGTTTGTTTGAACGGCGTTTTCTTCTTTGTTTTATGTATTTAAGGTAAATCATTACATCCGATCGTAATGATGGATTTCTAGGTATATTTTCGAAGCGTCAACAGAAATAATTATTAAAAAAAATGATCACTCCGCAGAATCATTTCCCGCCTCATTTCTTTCATACGTCATTTCACATTTCGAAAGTAATAATATTAATTGTTATTTAATTTCTTTCGTTACATCTTAGGTCATGTGATCCGAGGGGACCTACGGCTTTATGTGGGATCCGAACTAGTGCTACCCTACAACGAACACCCAGAGAAGCGGCTTAATCGATGAAATCTGAGGTCTAAGCCGTGATTCGAACTCAGAACCTACGGATTAACAGCTTAGCGGGTACGCTACCACTAGGACACCATGACGGGTGAGCGGTGCAACGAGTAACTAACAAAAGCTAGTTAAGAGTCATTAAACAAGTCTTAAAGTAAATTTTCAAAGAAAAACATGTAGTTTCTTTTCCGTCCACTTATATCACATCACCCCGTCAGACAAACAGACAAAGGCAAAGACATCAGCCGTAAAAATACTGACACCTTCTTTGCTATGATGCATATTGCACGTAAAACACAGTATTAAAATTTCAAAATTCTTAAAGCGAAATATGAAGAGGAAAAAATCTTCAAAATTGGGTAAGAAAAAGAGGATATTTACGTCATTGTTCTCAAACATGGAAGACGAAAAAGGCCTTTCTCATATTTTTTCATTAATAAAATGGTTCCATTTATTATGCATATATATATATATATATATATATATATATATATATACCTCGTTAACCTCCTCGTTAGGGTTCCGTGCGTCGGTCTTTCTTCACACGAAGGTCAAGCTGGTGGCCCGCCTCTAATCCTGGCTTGGTGGAGGAGTGAGTTGCTCTCTTACGCTCTCCACCGTACACAGCCAGGTACACCCGGCTCATCTGGTACCGTCCTGATCCAGGCATCTAGTCTTTTCTTGAAGACTTCAACTTTGACCCCTGTAACGTTTCTGAGGTCCTTCGGAAGCTGGTTGAAAATTCTTGGCCCCCTGACAACCGAGCTATTTTCCTTCAGAGTTGAGGAAGTCCCTTGTCGGGCCTTTAATTTGTGAACACTACATATCCTGCCTTTCCTATTTTAGAGCGTTGTTTGGATGGTAATTGGGTTTAGTTTGAGGTTTGGTACCAGTTTTTCGATAATTTTCCAGATGTAGATTATGGTATACCTCTCTCTTCTTCTTTAAAGGGAGTACAGATTTAGTTTACTTAGTCTTTCCCAGTAGTTGAATTCTTTACAGCCATCAATCTTAGCTGTGAAATGTCTGTGTTTCTTCTAGTTTATTAACTTCTTCCTTTTTATATGGGGACGTCAAAACTGAGCAGTATTCAAGTTTTGATATGATCAGTGTTCTCAGCAAGGGAATCGTTACTGTCTTGTCCTCCTTTTGAACGTTCTTAGTATCTGTCCCGCGACTCTTTTTGATTTGCTTATTGCTATCTGATTTTGTGTCTCGAATTTGGCATCATCGGTCATTATTACCCCCAAGTCAACCGCTTTCGTGCTTCTCTGAATTTCCTGTCTATCTGGAGCATAATATGCAGTCTGTTTAAGTTTCTCATTTCTACCATATCTCAAGAGCTGAAATTTCTCAGCATTAAATGTCATATTGTTGTCTTCTGACCATGTATATATTTTGTTCGTGTCCCTCTGCAAGGCCTTCACTTCATTTGCATCGCTGATTTTTCTGCTGATCTTTGTATCGTCCGCAAATGATGTTACTATACTGTTGCTGTTAACTCCACTGTCTATGTCTGTTAGCATGATAATGATACACCTTGAATTTTGACCACCTGTAGTCGTTTTCTGAGGAAGTTATAGATCCATTTTCCCACTTTACCTGTTATTCTCATATGTTTCATTTTATGTGCTTTTATATATATATATATATATATATATATATATATATATATATATATAGTACACACACACACCATATATAAATATACAGGGTGTCCCATAAGTCCGGCATCATAGGAGAAATTCATATTTTTCTATTTCTACAGGCCATAATGTCTATGCTCGGGATGCCAATTTCCCGTCCACCATTCTGTTCAGTGACGAGGTAAATCGACAGAACACCCGCTACTGGTCTCAAAACAACCCTCATTGGTATACCTCTTCAAATGAACAAGGTGCATCTCGGGTGATGGTATGGTGTGGCATTTGGAAGGATCGCATCATAGGCCCCCTCTTTTTCGATGAACATGTCACTGGAGGCACCTACCTACGTATGCTCAAGGAAAAACATTTCCCAGTGTCTTGAACGAAGAAGGAAATTTCTCAACATGGTTCCAGCAAGACGGCGCTCCCGCACATTACAGCACCCAAGTAAGGGAATACCTGTACCAACAATTCCCTGGTCATTGGATAGGACGTCGAGGGCCTGTGGAATGGCCAGCTAGAAGCCCGGATCTCACGCCACTAGATTTTTATCTCTGGGGCCACTTGAAAGCGCTGATATACGCAGAGAAAATTAGGAGTGTTGAACATTTGCGGCAACGCATTATTGCGGCATGTACACCATTACTCCTGACATCATTCACCGTGTGCTTGCTGACTGGGTATCACGTCTGAATTTGTGTATTGAAAACAATGGTGGACATATTGAGCACGTTCTGTAAATAAAAGCTTTTGTTTTGCCTTTTTTATTATTTTTCCTATGATGCCGAACTTATGGGACACCCTGTATATATATATATATATATATATATATATATATATATATATATATATATATATATATATATAAACTTTTATTGTACTCATACCGTACTTGTACAATGCGTATAATAAGTCCTTTCCTACGGGTCGTCACAGTTTTTGTGTTCAATCTTTGTCATGAATAATTCTAAAGACCCTTTTCATGTTTGCTCAAATAGTGCAACGGTTGAGAATTTTATGCCAAGCAACACCTTTTAGGGTATCTTAATGATAGAGAGCTGGATTTTTTATTGGAAGGTTATGGGTTCGAGTCTCGGCTCGGACTTCAGATTTCAGTTTTTAAGGTGTCTCTCTGGGCCTCCCTTTGTATGATAACGATTCGGATCCCACTTAAAGCTGTAGGTCCCAGCTGTCATGTAACCTTTGTCGTTACGAAGGTGGGTAATTTCAAACATTATTATTATTATTATTATTATTGTTATTATTATGCCAACCAACCAAACCTTGAAAAACAACGTTCAATGTCCTCTTCCATGCCAACCACTACCAAGTTTTAAGTCACGCTAAAAATGGACTAAACGATGATTAGGTTTGTTTAAATTCCTTCGTATTGGCTAAAAAGGTTATGTGACGGAGGGGACCTACAGCTTTATGTGGAATCCGAACCCATCTAAGGGTCTCTACATCATCTGAACGCTGAGGACGGTCTCCCATCTAACTACTGAACAGACCCAACTTCGCTTAACCTCGCTGATCGCAACACCGATGTGGCCACGATGTAGCCTGGGAAAATGAGCCGTGAAGAAAAGCCAATTTGGTTCGTGGACTGGTTACTTTACGAGGGAGTTATTAAGGTGTGTTCATTGGTTGGTTCGTTGAAACTTCACATCCGTCTCACCAATACTCTTTCTTTGAGAGAAAGAAGGTCCCTTCACTTGTTGAAAATGAAACCCAACTACGTCCTTATCAAGGAAGACCTCGAGGAAATTATAAATCTTCGAACAGGGACTCAAACCTGCTATCTTTTTACAGCCCAGTGCCGTGGGTTACAATCAGCCTTATGTCATTTAGAAAGAGTTGGTTGATTCCAGTTTTTAACCAAGCAGGGTCATTGATATGGAAAGCATCGCGACACACGGAGGAAGGGGAGGGAAGAAAGAGCCCAAAGTTGGCTGATTAAAAAAAAAAACCCACGTCTCTGACCTGTCTTCAGGCAATCCATTGGCAGGGGCAGTTTTGGCTGAAAGTTCATTACCTACCTGACGCATCTCCTGAAGAAGATAACTACGCCGACGAAGGCGAAGATGGTGAGCGAAAGGGAGAAAAAGAGGGTGGAGTCTGAGGTATTAGAGGCACTCATCAACTGAGTGCCATTCGGAGACAGTGTCACAATGACCTGAAAATAAGACGGTTTACTCAATCTCAATCTCAATATATATATATATATATAAAGGGCAAAGGTGGGCAGTTGCGCCGCAAAAAGTTGCGGCGCAACTTGCGGCGCAACATTTTTGGTTGCGCTTGCGCTTGCGGCGCAACTTTTTGAAAAGGGTTGCGCTTGCGCGTGCGGCGCAACTATTTCAGCAGAGTTGCGGTTGCGGCGCTACAAAAATCGTTGCGCGTGCCCACCACTGATAAAGGGTGATCCAGAGAAACTACCCAAAAGAAACCCCTGTAACTCTTAAAGTATAAGTCCTTTTATAAAATCATACGCATCATTCGAAAGAGGATAGTTACAAGTTTGTACAGGATTGTATAGGTTTTGACAATACAATACAAGACAAGATAAGATACAAAACAAAATAAAAGTGTTAGTTAAAACTAACCCTTCAAGATGACTGCATGGACTGTGGAACAGCTGCGTTTCATAACTGAGCAATATTATGAGCATGGAAGAAGTGTAGTTTCAGCTCAAAGATCTTTCAAGACAAATTTTCAGATGTCAAAATCACGTAAGAAAGTAATCCGTCGGTGTGTCAGAAATTTTACCCTAACTGGCAGCATTGGAAAAAGAAAACCAACTGGAAGAGTGCGCACAGCAAGGATAGACGAGATCATTAACAGAACTCATGAAATTGTACAGGATAATCCTAACATAAGCATCAGACGTGCTTCTCAGCTGTTAGGAGTTGGATATGGAACAACAACACACCGTATATTCAAGCAAAATTTAATGCTCTTTCCATATAAAATTCAAACAGTGCAACAACTAAACGATGGAGATTTCGCACGAAGACGACAATTCTGTCAATGGATCCAACAGAAGGTAAATAACACCACCAATTTCTGACACACCGACGGATTACTTTCTTAGAAGGTGATTTTGACATCTGAAAATTTGTCTTGAAAGATCTTTGAGCTGAAACTACACTTCTTCCATGCTCATAATATTGCTCAGTTATGAAACGCAGCTGTTCCACAGTCCATGCAGTCATCTTGAAGGGTTAGTTTTAACTAACACTTTTATTTTGTTTTGTATCTTATCTTGTCTTGTATTGTCAAAACCTATACAATCCTGTACAAACTTGTAACTATCCTCTTTCGAATGATGCGTATGATTTTATAAAAGGACTTATACTTTAAGAGTTACAGGAGTTTCTTTTGGGTCCCATTTCTCTGGATCACCCTTTATATATTATATATATTAATATATATATATATATATATATATATATATATATATATATATATATTACAGTAAGATTGTGAAACTAGTGATTCATGAAATCCCTGAAATTTTCAGTAATTTCACGTAATTACTGGTTTACTCAGGAACTTCAGGAAGTCACTGAAATACTTAGGAATTTCACGAAATTTAGGTTAGGTTAAGTTAGGTAACCCTAACCTAACCTAAACTAACCAGTAACTTTCTGAAGTCCCTGAGTGAAACAGTAATGACGCGAAATTACTGAAATTTCAGGGATTTCATGAAATGACTGGTTTCACAATCTTACTGCAACACACACACACACACACACACATATACTGTATATATATATATATGATTGGGATACGAAAATAGTCGTAAGGCTCGTAAGGCTTCCTCTCAATTTGAAGAAACTGAGGGGAATAGTGACCTTGATATAAACAACTGTATACTGTAATCTATACAAAAAAACAAAAAACAGAATTGAACTATTGAATTCTATTGAAATAAAATCACAAAATAATACAATAGAAAATATAGAAATTCTACAATTCGCACAAATCGTAGCCATAAATGAAGGACAAAAAGTTTCGTTCGATCGATTTGACCTTTTAACTCGAAATGAAGAAAATAGAAAAGCAGAAAAATACATTTTAAAAATAAGTGATTAATTTTTTAAGTTTTGCGTCGGAGTTTGGGATAAAAAGGCGGAGAAAGGAGAGGGGGGTTCGTGAAGGGGGAAGAGCTAAGGGGTGTAATCGTTGTACTGGAATTCGGTATAGAGAGTTTTAGTCGGTTTGAAAAGTCTTCGTCTACTGTATTACGGGTATTTTGGCGCTGAATTAGCGTTGGAAGATTGTACGATAAAAAAGGTTATGTGACGGAGGGCATTTACGGCTTTACGCGCGATTTAAACCATATAAAGGTCACTACATCATCTCTACGCGGAGGACAGTCACCACTCCAACTAATGAACAGTATCAACTCCCATTAAAGTCGTTAGAATGGTACAAACGATTCTTTCGGCTAATACAATGGATAGTTTTTAAGTTCATGTAGAATTAATTACATTACAAAGTTAACAATAAAATAAAAGATAAAATTTTAAATAAATGTTCAACTTCCACAATTTTGATAATTATGGAAACTTTATATGAACTATGGAAGTTACTCTGAAATAAACAGGTTATTGTTTTCACTATTGCCATCCAACTTTGTTACTATTTTAACAATGGAAAATGGACTTATGCATGACGCAACTGTAGGCTGTCCCAAGTCAGTCAAAGAAATGTGTGTGTGTGTGTGTGTTGTTGTGTGTGTGTGTGCAGTGACGAGGCCGCTGCTCGCAATTTGTCTCGACAGAGTTGTATTTTCAAAGAGTTTTTTTTTCCGGTTTTAGCACTCACTTCAGTGCCCTCTGGTGGACGAATGACGTTAAAAGGATCAACGAACCAACCAACCAACCAACCAACCAACAACAAATACGTCAACCAACCTAATCTATCGGAAAAAGAAAATTGCGATATGCGTCGATAGCAGTTCCTCGTTCGCATAAAACAGAATTGCAGCTGCGTCAGTTATAAGAAGTTTTCCAATAAATTTTTAAACGCAGCGGAGGAGTTGGAAGCGGTGGTGGTGGAGTTCCATCTTCAACAAAAGGAACGCCAGAATCGATATTTCGTCTGATGACTCTTTCGTTGATGTAAATGTCATTTTACGTCAAACAGACTATTCATTTATAAACAGGACTCCGAACAATCAACCAGCGAGTATACATGATCGTTTTTTTGCCGATCGCATCCATCATCGGTGTACATGAGCGATAAACGCACACGGGAAAAGGGAAGCGTTTCAAATCAAATTTCCAAAATAAACATATTAAAAATATTAAAATTCTTAAACCTGAATATGAGCGACGCCATTATTGAAAATGAAGCATTGCAAAAAGGGTGGAGACATTGTCTGCGTTCGAACTTCATACCATATACATAGATGACTACATAGGAAGGAGCCCCATTACTTACATACATACATACATACACACACACACACACACACACACATATATATATATAATATATATATATATATATAACGCGCCTTGGTGATGCAGTGGTTAGTATCGCTGACTATGAATCCACCGACCCCGGGTTCAATACCCGGTGACGACAGTCGGCGCACAGCAAACCCAGCTGTTCATTCTTCCATACAATAAAATTGGTTGATAGATAAATAGGTACCCTGGGTACCCTAGTGGTCAAGACACTGGGCTGCTGATCGGGAGGTCATGACATCGAGTCCGGGCAAGGACTTTGTAATTTCTGACTACCCGTGAAAGGTCGTGGTTCGAAGTCCACGTTGAGCTGTAAGTCTAAAGTGGAGCAACAACCTTGACCTTCGTCAGAATGAATAATTCGGGTGGAAGCAAAACCATGGTTATATATATATATATATATATATATATATATATATAAGGGGTTGAAGAGAATAATGTAAACACTCGCATTTCGGTGCTGTTTTTTCTACCATCTTTTAGGGTGTCACATACATTACTAAATCGATATGTGAATGAATAATCTACTACTTTAATATGCTAATATCGATTTCTCCCGTTCTTGCAAAATAAATAAAACACGGCGCTTGGTGGAGGTGTCATTGACTGTGAGCGGGCTTGATAGTGGGAGCCTGTTTGTCTGGTGTCTCGGTGACAAAAGTTGGCCATGTATCTCGAGGAACAGTCCCGTTGGTTATGAATACATGGAAAGAAATAAAAAACATCAAATAAGCAATAGTGGAGGTAAAGCAGCACTGACAGAATGTGACAGAACCACCTTATTACGAGCTGTGAAGCGCGAACCAAAGACTGCCGCATCAAATCTTTTTTTTCGGAACTTAACAATAGTCTGCAACAATCAATATCAATCAGAACGATGTTAGGGAAACTGTAGTGAAGCCCCTCATAACACCAACGAATGGAAACGCTTGAATGAAGTTGGGATTGGACGGAATAACGAGAGCGCTATTGTACTTATGTTTAATGCGTTATGGTGGTGTAGTGGTTAGCGTCGCTGACGACGAATCCATCGGTTCCGGGATTGAGACCCGGTGAAGACAAGCGGCGCGCAGCAAAACCCAGCTGTTCATCCTTCCATACAATAAAATCTGGTTGGTAGGTAAATGGGTAGCCGAGTGATTAAGACGCTGGGCTGCTGGTGGGGCGTGGTTCGGATTCCACGTTAAACTGTAGGTCTAAGGTGGAGTGACAAGCTTGACCTTCGTTAGAATGAACAATTCGAGCGGAAGCAAAACCAAGGTTCTAGATTTCTCACTTCCTTCAACCATAGGGACTATTCCTCGAGATACATGGCCAACTTTGGCGACTTTTATTATCGAGACACCAACCGAACGGGCTCCTGCTGTCATTAACCTTTTGACGACCAGTATACGTTTCTTTGAACTTAAAAGTTTAAGTTTTATTGTTTTACAATTAGATATTAGTAACTATAGTCACTTAAATGACCCATTTTTGGGTTAATTTTCCGACAACTAAACGATACCTATATAAACATGTAGATGTATTTGTAGAAACGTTGCATCATTGTACAATTTATATTATTATTTCCTTGGGACAAATATGTCCCTTGGTCCTCAAAGGGTTAATGCCCCTTTCACAGACAATGACATTTTTTCGAAATGTCATTTTTTATTTATTCTGCAAGAATAGGAAAAACAATACCAGAATATTAAAATAAAAGATATTTTCAATATTTTATGCATTAATACATCAACTCCGTAAAATGATAACCTCATTAATGATATCAGAAAATATAACAGCGAAACTGAGTGGGTATATATATATATATATATATATATATATATATATATATTATACTGTATAGAAAATAGTTTACACAGCGTATAATTTCGTATCTAAAGGACCTACATTAATTATGTTTGTATAAGGTAAATTGGTTAATCATTGTTGGCAATACTGCACGTCGATTCGGCTGCCATCTACCGTACATAAGTATGGTTATAATTATCAGGGTTCAGTTCTGTTTATACGGTCATTACCGATTGAGAAGGGCTCGCGAGGAGCCTAAACTGTATTGGTGTTAAGAAATAAATATTTACGTCTTCCGGAAGAGTGGTTTCCTTTTCCATACTTCGTCGCGACAGTGCGTTATTTTACATTATATATATATATATATATATTATATATATATATATATATATTAAAAAATAAAGGATCATTTATATTTCTAACGAGCTTGCGTCAGTACTCAGCGGTAACACCATTCCCTAAATCGAAGCGAAGACACTGAGGTTGGGGTCTTCGAATCCCGATGATGCTGGTTAATACTAACTCAGGAGTTTGTGCAGTGGGTAGTATTTGTTGGCCAGGATATTTGGATATTTGTAATTACGTAGGCTTATTTTTATTTAAAAATTTCGAATTGTTCATATTTCAGAAAAATCATTAAACTTGGCATAAACATAAGTGACAAAATGGATATAAATAAAATGGACCTATGTTCGAACGCGAACATAGTAATTATTGGTCACTGAAAAATTATGTTGATTTATAAGACAAAATGTTTGACTTATATGACATTTGGGAAGCCTCGAACATTCATTTGAGGAGATATAATGCATGATTGGACGACGGTTTTGTGAAACTCCAATTTTGCTTGTAGTGATTGCAAGCAGGGTAGTAAAAAGCACTCCTCTTCTAATTTAAAATTATTCAAAGATTGATAGGAGTTTTTTTTAAATTTATCTTAGCTATAAAGACAGAAGGAAGGCGGTCATTATGGATTTTTAACCCAATTATTATTATTATGCGGTGTAAATGGACGGAAGCAAGGAATAATATGTCAAATTTTATTAATTATGAATATACGAGAGGCAGGTTTTAATCGAAATGAGAAGGGGAGCGAACCTGGGCACTTCAACTCAACTTCTTAAGGCTGTGGCCACTTAGATGCCGTAAAGAGCAGGAATATCTACTGGGTGAGAAACTTTACAAAGTAGCCTAAGACTAATATAGGCCCAAGAAAGTAATCTAACAAAATATGAATGAAAAAATCTGAAAAGAAAATGTCTTTGACAAATTAAGCAAATTTGGCAGATTCGAACTTGGCAGTATTGAGTAAGATTATGGATGTTCCATGCATCATGACCACGAATAACCTCTACCCACCCTATTTGCAACATTGCAAAGGGACTCGCAACATTTTAATGTTGTTAGTCCCCTTCCTTTATCGTGCTCGGTCTACTGCGGGTAGATAGTACATATAGTTTAACACGGCAGATAGTACGGTCAAGGTAGTACATATAGTTTAACACGTATAATATGCAAAATTCAATGCGCCAGATTCAGCCTAGACTTATGACTTGTGTGCAAGATGGCCTATAGGTTACTTTTTATTTTTTTATTAGTATGCGCTATCTCACAGTCTTAGATATTTTTCAGTAATATATTTTTTGACGTTATTACGCATCAATTTTCAATCATAAAAAGGTAAAATAAAATAATTTATAATTTCGATATTGTTAGAGATTCATTCATATGGCAATACTTGAGAAATGACCACTGAAAGCGATTGGGGGTGTGTTTACAAGCCACTGAAGCCAGTAGTCACACGTTAATGTATGTTGAATTTAAAGTCATAATCATTTAATTAATTATATATTGTTAAAACGTTATAAATAATGTTTTTTATGATGCCAACCTTCGTAATACTGTAATAGGTAAGCAAGAGGTATAGAAAAATTCATAACTGGCATCTCAGCCGTGACGTCGACTTGGGGATTGCAGAAATTGGAGGATGAAGGGAAGAATAACTTAGCATTGAAAATTTTTTTTTTTTTTTTTGGCAGAGAATCAGCTAGACTGGCTGAGTGCGAGCGAAAAGTGCGTGATCTGTAGAATTATAGGTAATTGTATACAATATCCCCCTCACCTCAGTTTCTAATAAAAATTATTGCAATGCGTAGAAAATAATAAATAAAACCTTTCCTTTAAGTAAAATTTTTTTTCGGTCGATCATATTTATGGAGATATTATTTAATTAACGATATCCATTTGACGTGACGTTTTTCTGATTGGGCTATTTTTTCGCTACTCTGCGACTTAATTAGTTGGTTGGTTTCTGTTCTGGCTATTTTTTTTTTTCTAATTGGATTCAGTTTGTGTAATATCTCAGTTTGGTCGTGTTTGTGATAGAATTATGACGTGCTGTTCGTGTGGTTTCGATTTTGAGAACTTGATTTGTTAGGTGTCCTAGATGAAGACTAAAAAGTGCATAACTTAACATGTTATTACATTATCATTTGTATAATTTAGGTCTCGGGGTACGGGGCGGAGCCCCGTAAAAATCACGCATCACAAATTTATCGGTATAGGGTTCACTTTGTGATGCGTGATCTTTACGGGGGCGGAGCCCCCGTACCCCCGAGACCTAAATTATACAAATGATAATGTAATAACATGTTAAGTTATGCACTTTTTTAGTAAAAAATACACTTTTCTAGTATACATTTTTCTAGGTTAGATTAGGTTAGGTTGGTTTCCGAAAATAAATAAAGTAATTACATGCTATAAATAAAAGTTTTATATCGATTGTGAAGTCAATTTCATAAAATTGAGGTGAGGGGGATGTATACAATTACTGAATTATATACTATTTTGACTACCCTATGTTTAGTTAGCCTACACATGCTGTTTTGAGCAGTTCGGTGATACTGGCAGTGTCAGAGTGTCTTCTTAACCATACTCTTTCGAATATTTGTTTCGTGTGTTTGTGTTTCATAATGCGTGGTTTAGAATCATATGATATTGTTGACGAATTACTGACGAAAGGATCCTTGCAATTATCCTCTGAGAAATAGTGTGAAGTTCAAAATCGAAGGCCCATTCCAAATTTACTATGAACACTCTAAAACGGGTAGAGACTTTCTTCAGAAATATGATGAACAACGCTGGATTGTCATGTTTATCATCAGTGGCAATTGAGAAAAAGTTGCTGAGTTGGCGAAAAAAACCCACGTTTAAGGTGATGGTGATTAATATTTTTGTCGAAAAGAAAGCACGCCGCATCGACCTGACATACAAACGTATTTAGGTAAGGGAAATTCTCTATTAATAATGTTTCGTCTATATAATTTATGTAGGTTTACTTAGTCAAAACGAAGGTATTTTTTTACAAGAGTACATTACAGGCTTTAAAGGAATTTTGGAATTTTAGGTTGTTATATATTTAAACTATGTTTTTCAGATTGTTTTTGTTGTTGTTCGAACGAAATTAAATTTCGTTCAAACCGCATCAAAAAACATCAGAAAAACATAGTTTTGATTTACAAAACCTGTAATGTACACTTGTAAAAATTTACCAAAACTAATTCCTGGATACATTATGGCTTGACTGTCGACCCAAATTTCAGATGCACGTTTCGCCACTGCTAGTAATCCATCGCTAAGTTGCAGGGCCTATCAGGCGGGGGCTAGGAGGGCCATTTGGCCTGGGCCTCAAGCTTAAGGGGGGCCTCAAATTTAGAAACTTTCAGGTTTGAATATAATGTTTTGCAGTGAAAATAATAATTGGGTTTAGTTTTGGGCCTCAAAAGCTGGAAGTGGCCCGGGCCTCTCTGGACCTCTCAGAGGGCCTGCTAAATTGTATTATCAACATTCGTCTTAAATCAAAATCTGGCACTTCTTTAATAGGCCCCACGCTGAAGAAATACAATTTGAGACAGGTTAAGTCGTGATATTTTCGTTAAAACTAACTAAAATATCACTACTAAACGTAACCAATCGTCAAGGGCGTATAGTTGACCTAACCGGGCATTCACTTAACCTAATCGGGCATTCAATTCATACCTAATTTTAGTGTGCAGTGATAACCAATTTGCGCAGTAATAATTTCAATTTGTGCAGTGATACATTAGGTTCTCTATCGGATATAGAACCTAATTTATCACTGCACAGATTGAAATTATTACTGCGCATATTGGTTATTACTGCGCACTGAAATTAGGTATGATTCAATTAATCCCAAAAATATCCCGCCCTACAACTTTAGAATGAGACGGTAAAAGTAAAAATTAACCAACTAGTTAGGTTAATGAAATGCCCGGTTAGGTCAACTGTATGCCCTTGACGATTGGTTGTTAAGTCGTGATATTTTAGTTAGTTTTAACAAAAAATACCTCTACTTTAACCTGTGTCAAATTGTATTTCTTCAGCACGGGGCCTATTACGAAGAAATGCCCAAAATCTTAATTTTGGTCTTGCGCGTTATCATTAAATAATTCAAGTTTTGTCTGAACGGTATATTTGATAGCATGCAAACCCGCAGTCGGAAAAGTTGCCAGTTATTCATCTACAAATCTCAATATTATGAAAATATTGCTCAATTAACGAACCACGAATTTATAACCCTTTTGCGTACCACCTAAAAGAGCTTCGCGTACGGGTTGGGAATTGCAGGTCAAAAGGAAAGAATTTTATCAAGCGCGTGTTATCCGTCAGCAGCGCAATTGTGTATCCCTTTTTTTTTCCATGACATACATTTCACTGTAAATCGAAAGCTTTTCTAGGTAATGAACTATCTGACACCACCGTCTATACGAGACGCTTCTTTACCAGTGTTACACATCAGTAAGAATATTGTCATGCGCAGTTTAACTCTATAAATTTCAACAGTTGGTGATAAAAAATAAAATAAAAAATGTCTCATAATTAAAGACGAAATGAAAAAGTGACCCAGATTTTAATGATTTCCTTTTTAAATGTATTTTTATTTCAGAAATCATAAAAATAAAAAAATTGAGTATTTTATTAAACTTCATTTTAATTAAAGCGTGTTATTTTAGCTTTCATTTTACGTTCTTAAATAAAAGGGGTAACTAGCGAAAATAGCCTAAATGACAGAAAATAAATTGCGAGGATTTGTTTGAAAGTTTCTAGACAAAGACTGTAATGTAAATATATAATAGATAGAATGCAATTATGCCTTAACGTATGTCTGTCAAGTTTTAGGAAACTGTACCCATGTAGTCCAGGGTTGGGTACCAGAATGCATTTTTATACTTATACCCGTTCCTTCCTAAAAATTAATTTCTATACTTAATCGTTACTTTAACTTTACATGCTGTTACTATACCTATACCCAGGGACGTAGCTAGGAGGAATTGAATGGGGAGGGCTATAGGCTATACCCATATCAGATATCAAAATATACTTGATAGTTTTATGATTATGATGCAAAAGCTTTCTCCAGTAAAAGGGATTACTATCTACCCCTAAGCGTAGGGGCCCGATTTTGTCCTGGGGACAAACTTCCACAAAATGTTTGGGTGAAATCGTGGTGACTGAAAATGTGTACTGGGCTTTTGTCCGAATTTTCAGGTGTAATTGCCGAAAAAAATTGTCGGGCTGAATTGGGGGGGGGGGGGGGGGTCAGTTAACCCTCCTGACCACCCCCCTCCTTCGCCTATGCTTCTACCCTATCCCTATGTCCCTCATATATAAGCTGTAAGTTTAGCACTAGATTTAAAGAACGAGATATGATTTTAATATTTTTACATGTACTATATTTAAGAAATGGAATATAATTAACTTACAATTACACTGTCTATGGAACATATTTTGGATCACCTGAAGATCAGGGCCCCAGCCTTCTTTAGTTAGCCTTATAAGGCTAACTAACGAAAATATTACGACCTAACCTAACCAATCGTTAGGTCAACTGTACGCCCTTGACGATTGTTAGGTTAGGTCGTGATATTTTTGTTAGTTAACCTTATAAAGCTAACTAAGAAGACTGGGGGCCCTGATCTTCAGGTGATCCCATATGTTTTAAACTAAATAGATTTTTACTCTTAAGTACACCAAGAATTTAATTTTTTATAATAATATATAGTACTAAAAGATGAATTGATTAACGATTAAGTTGTCTCTATACAGGGGTCTTGACCGCCCCTGTACGGAGTATGCATCTCATGTGTACACACAGCAGCTCCACTCCACCAAGTGGAATCAAAGGCTTTTCGTTCGATCAATTCCCGCCTCTTACCGAATGTCTTTAATCTCTTCTTATCGCAGTGTTGTTACCCACCTCTCTCTCTAATGTCGCTATTATAATGGACACTGTTCGTATGAACTCTTTAACGGCATGCCGTTTCCTTTAAGGAGAACATGCAGTACCAGACTTTTGACACACTCATTCCTTTTCAGTTCAACTCTCTAACGCAAGGATTAATCTGTATTTTCAATCTTTCATCCACTCAATCGGTGAACTTTGGAACAATCTTCCTCAATCCATCTTTCCCCCTTTCTATGACCTTGTCTTTCAAACGCAGAGTATCGAGGCCTCGCGAAAACCTTGGACCTTGATTTTTCTCTCCCTCTATGGCCGTTGGCCCCCTCCTTTCTCCATAAAAAATGCTATTTTTTTTTAAGTCGTATCTAAGTTTAGAAATCAAAGTCCTCTCGTAAAAAATAGTTTACAGCGCGCGCGCGCGCGCGCGCGCACACACACACACACATATGTTGTTGTTGATTCTGACAAAAAATATTTCTTAGGATTTCTTTGCTCATTTTGTATCTCAATGAATTTAAGGTAAAACTTACCACTGAAAACACTTTCAATGGACAACTGTGTCAGGACAAAGCTAAAACTGTGTGAACTTTTTTTTTTAATAAACTACTGAAAGTACTTTCAAACTACCACTGTCCAACATCACAGTCTGTATTGACTTTCTCACTTTTTCTCTCGTATTCCAAAAACTCGCTCGCTAATCTTTCCACCTCAGTGGATTTTGTAAAGGGTGCTTCTTTTGAAATGTTAAAAAATAAAAGATGAATGTTTGAGAGTAAATTAACTTTTAAAATATAAATAAATTGTACAATACACGCGAGTTAGGGACACGCAGACAACCGAGTTAGTTTAAATTTTGAGCCTAAATATTGATTACTATCCTGATGATAAATCCGATTTGAAATGTATAGTTTTACTGAATTTTCAGTCATGTTAATTGGGATAGTAACCTTCCCGTAACAGTTCCCTGCGTTGGTCTAGATTCTAGAAATTTGTTTGCAATTTTGTAGTTTATTTTAGGGATCACCTGAAGATCAGGGCCCCCAGCCTTCTTTAGTTAACCTTATAAGGCTAACTAACGAAAATATCACGACCTAATCTAACCAGTCGTTAGGTCAACTGTACGCCCTTGACGACTGATTAGGTTAGGTCGTGATATTTTCGTTAGTTAGCCTTATAAAGCTAACTAAAGAAGGCTGGGGTCCCTGATCTTCAGGTGATCCCTTGAATCTAATTGTTTAGGAGTTTCGTTCATATTAGACTACAGTATTTAGAATTTTCGTTCATATATTTGTGTATTTTCGCTCGCTTCTAAATTTGATTTCTTAATCTATAAACAATAAACTAACGTTCATTAATATACGGTCACGTTGCACAGCAGCTGCAAAACTTCTCTCTTGCTAATGAATCTCAGTAATGTTTGTGCCATGTAAGCTGAATTACGATGCATTTGCATGGTCATCTTGGACCAGATCGCAAAAAGTCATTTATATACAGGGTGGGCCGTAAGTTTCCATACATAGAAAAAATAAACATTTTTTTATGGACAACCATTTTTATACATATAATATGCTCTACATGGTTGCCATTGTTTTGAAAACACATTTCAATACGTGTTCCCCACTGTTGATGAACACGCATTAGCACAGTTGACGTTATGCTTGTAATGGCGTTGGTGATACGTTCCTTTAGATGATTTATGTCTCGTATCTTTTCCTGATACACCATGGCCTTCAAGTGCCCCCAAAGATAGAAATCAGGGGGGTGAGATCTGGGGATCTGGGAGGCCACTCCACAGGACCACGCCGACCAATCCAAGCATCCGGAAACTGCTGCTGATCCAAATACCGACGCACGTGAAGACCATAATGAGGTGGAGCTCCATCTTGCTGGAAGTAAACTGGGAAGTTACCTTCCTCGTTTAGCAGGGATGGGAAAATCTCTTCTTGCAACATGTTAAGATACCTTTCGGCATTAAGATTTCCACTGACAAAAAAAATTGGTCCAATAATTCTGTCACCCCATATCCCGGCCCACACCATCACTTTACCTGCACCTTGCATCTTCGTCGGACTCAGCCAGTTAGGGTTAGCATTACTCCAATAACGTATGTTTTGCCGATTAACCTCTCCATTGACGTAAAAATTTGCTTCATCAGTAAACAAGATCTTACAAACGCATATTCTTAGGGTATCTGAAACATAAAAACAAACGTTTAAATTTTCCTATGTATGGAAACTTACGGCCCACCCTGTGTGTATATATATATATATATATATATATATATATATATATATATATATATATATATATATATATATACACACACACACAGGGTGAGTCAAAAGTCCGGAAACAAATTTAATCTATATAAAGGACTTTTTGCGATCTGGTCTAAGATGACCATGCAAATGCTTCGTAATTCAGCTTACATGGTACAAACATTACTGAGATTCATTAGAAAAAGAGAAGTTTTGCAGCTGCTGTGCAACGTGACCGTATATTAACGGATGTTAGTTTGTTGTTTTTAGATCCAGAAATCAAACGGGTATACTCCGGTTTTCGGTTCCTCAGACTCATTACGAATAGTGAAATAGCGAATACAAATAATTTTTTCCCATATAAAATACATGTTTTTATTATGGGATGCGTTTGGGTGGTCATTTTTTAGAAGGTAAATGTTTGGATACGTTCCCATACGATACATAAAAGCAAGTATAAAACACAAATACAGACCTGTATTAGCATAGTAAGTTATGAATAACATCAATAAAAGAATAAATATACCTGTACTGTACTTTTATTTCCTCAAACCACCCCCGACTCGCACTGAAAGTTTCGCCACCACTGCTCTCACCTTCACCAACGACTTCCTTCCTCACATCTCGCCACAAAGACCGTGCCTTTTCTTGAATAATGGCCTGCGATACGAGCGTGCTGCACTGCGTTTGGTTGCAGGCAGAATTGTGAATTATTTTTTCTCTTATCTGGTATTGCGAATGACGGAGCTGGGTTTGTAAATAGCGGAATTTGGTGTCAAAAAATATTACGTATAAGCGAAGCTATGAATAACAGGGTATACCTGGCGCAAAAGTCGCGCATCATAGGAATTTTCAGTGTTGACTATAATATATTATTTTTTTCCTTGTAGGTCGCGGATGGCTGCGAAATTAACAATAGACGAGCGGGTGAGCTTGGTTTTAATGTATGGAATACCAGGTACTACAAATCGATGAATCGGTAAAGAAGTTAAATTCTGTACCGATTCATCGATTTGCGCCACCCTGTACAGTGTACATATATATCATATGCTAAATTAGAAATCAAACTTACCTCCTTACCTCCGAGCAAATCTTGTTTCTGCTTTGTTGCTACATATGCTGGTTTCAACACCTGCAGCTACAACGACACTTTCTCCGTTATTTACACTGAAGGAGAAACCATTTTCTGCTTCACAGTATTCCATTATCATTGATCTCAAAGTCAGGGATTTAATCTTCTGATACACAGAACCCTTTTGAATTTCTGCTTCAAGTGAGGAACCTTTGAACCTTGGCTTTTAAAGTAAATCTTACGTTTGGCGTTCTTAGATTTATAGATATGAATTTAGCATATGTTGTTATATATTGTGATTTCTCCCTTAACAAATCATGCACAACAAGTTGTAGGTTGTATAACAAAGTAGCCTAACACAACACTGTAAAATACTGTAGGCCAAAATGAGTTAGGCCTATGCAAAAGGGTTACAGACATCGAGTTTGTGAAAGGTACAGGCGCAAGAGCTTATAAGTTCATAAGACTAGGGCAGTGGTTTCCAACCTCGGGTCCCGACCCAAATCACGGTCGCGGGGGTCACTATATTCACTATTTTTTAATTCATTTTATATTTATATACATATTTAAATGTTGTCATAAGCCTGAGGGTCGGGAGGTCCTGTTGGTGGCCACTTTAGGGTCGCAGCAAAAAAAAGGCTGGGAACCAATGGACTCGGGACATCATTATGAGATTCCCAAACTTAAAACTTTCGTTGTCAGAATCATCGTCAATATTACCGTCAGACTCTTGACTTCTGGTACTTCTACCTCCTCTTGTTTTCATCTTCTGTTTCTTCATATAACTTACAGTAACTGCTTTTCGCATGTTTGTACCATTATCGGTTGTGATGCTGTATATCTGAGAGTTTTGTATGTTAAAATAGCCCAATTTCTGTAAGAGTATTTCACGCTCCACATGCCCAGTATAAGAATACCCCATTTCTATAACAGATAAACATCGTGTCTGCAGAATTCCATTTTGAAAATATTGGCTATTAATGCCCAATTAGCCTCGATGAAGACACGTAGCTATGTCAATTTTTATGGAAATCGGTATTCCAGTAACTTCTCTCTCTAGTTCTTTTTCAGTGTAGTATCAGATTCTTCAATTAAATCTTTGATATTTTTACAACTGATTGAAATGTGTAGGGCAAGTCTTTTTGAAGTGGGCCAGTGGGTTTTTGAAAGCCAGAATCATCATTTAGAAAGAATGGACATCCATTAACTAGCTCCGAACATCATCCTTTGAATGCTTTTCTCGTAATGCCACAACGGTCTTATTTGATTCTCCAATAAAAGTCTCAAGATATTTTTGTTTTGGAGTGGATGGTTTTTTGCCTACCCCTTCTATGTCATAGTTTTTATGCATTTTTCCAATTCTCCTCCTTTGATAGATTTTAAAATCTTTCGGATAAGTTTTCAAATGTTTTGCTAAATTTACCTGTGGCAACCACTAATTGTTGTTTAAAATAATTTACACTCTGAAAATGTCAACTTTAGGATCACCAAAATACTGAACACTAAATTTCTTTTCATCGAGCCATTTTAGTGTCTAAACTCTGGAGCCTACGTTAGTACCACCCTCTTTATATAATGCTGGAAAACATTAAAATATGCCGATTTGATGAGAAAAAAACTTTAATCATGAACTCTACACATTACCACCCTCGAAATCACCGACGTTATACCACAGTGTAGGCCCTGTAACGTAATTAGATTAATTAAAGATTGTAATGGTCACCAATTTGGTAGTCAGTAATAAAGGAGACTAATAAGCTTTATAGTTTTTTGTTTAATTAACAAAAATAAATGAATAATTACTAACATTGATTATATTAAAATGTGCAAATATTACAATTACTGATTGGTGAGAACAAAAATATAGGAATTCAGTGGTATAAAAATGCAGTAATTAGGATAATAAACAGTACTTAATAAACAGTAATATTATATATATATATATATATAATATAATATATATATATATATATATATATATATATATATATATATATATACAGGGTGGGCCGTAAGTTTCCATACATAGGAAAAATTAAACGTTTTGTTTTTATGTTTCAGATACCCTAAGAATATGCGTTTGACGTAAGATCTTGTTTACTGATGAAGCAAATTTTTACGTCAATGGAGAGGTTAATCGGCAAAACATACGTTTATTGGAGTAATGCTACCCTAACTGGCTGAGTCCGACGAAGATGCAAGGTGCCGGTAAAGTGATGGTGTGGGCCGGGATGGGGTGACAGAATTATTGGACCAATTTTTTTTGTCAGTGGAAATCTTAATGCCGAAAGGTATCTTAACATGTTGCAGAAGAGATTTTCCCATCCTGCTAAACGAGGAAGGTAACTTCCAGTTTACTTCCAGCAAGATGGAGCTCCACCTCATTATGGTCTTCACGTGCGTCGGTATTTGGATCAGCAGTTTCCGGATGCTTGGATTGGTCGCGTGGTCCTGTGGAGTGGCCTCCCAGATCCCCAGATCTCACCCCCTTGATTTCTATCTTTGGGGCACTTGAAGGCCATGGTGTATCAGGAAAAGATACGAGACATAAATCATCTAAAGGAACGTATCACCAACGCCATTACAAGCATAACGTCAACTGTGCTAATGGCGTGTTCATCAACAGTGGGAACACGTATTGAAATGTGTTTTCAAAACAATGGCAACCATGTAGAGCATATTATATAAATAAAAATGGTTGTCCATAAAAAAATGTTTATTTTTCCTATGTATGGAAACTTACGGCCCACCCTGTATATATATATACACACACCTTTCAAAGGTTCCGCGCGATAGTTCATTTCACGAAGGTCAAGCTTGTTGCCCCCTCCTCTCGAGTTGGCCTGTTGAAGTAGTGAGTTGGTTTCTTGTACTCTCCACCTCACACAGCCAGGTACGCCCGGCTCATCGGAGATTGCTCTGAGCCAGGCGTCTAATCTTCTTTTGAAGATGTTCACTGCAACACCATTCGTGTTTCTTAGGTCTTTGGGCAGCTGATTAAACAGTTTTGGTCCTCTCACAACAAAACTATTTTCTTTCAGGGTTAAGGATGTTCCTTCTCTCGCCTTTAATTTGGGAACACGACACAGTCTTCCTTTTCTACTTTCCACCGTTGTTTGGGGAGTTACAGGGTTCAGAGTAAGATTAGGGACTCGTTTCTCCATTATTTTCCAAGTGTAAATAATTGTGTATGTATTTCTCCTCTTTTCCAGTGAATATGATTTAGTTCGCCTAACCTTTCCCAGTAATTTAGTTCTTTGCACCCCTTGATCTTGGCTGTGAAGCTTCTCTGAATCCCTTCTAGCTGTCTAATGTCTTTTTTTTTATATGGGGGTGTTAGGACCGAGCAGTATTCCAATTTGGGTATGATCAGTGTTTTCAGTAGAGGAATCATTATATTCCCATCCCTTACTCAGCCTCCCTTAGTTTAAAGGTTCTCAGTATCTGCCCAGTTATTCTCTTTGCTCTGTTTACTGCTATCTTATTTTGTGTTTAAAATTTTGTATCATCAGTCATTACAACCCCTAAATCTTTTGCTCTAGAATTTCTCTGAATTTCCTGTCCATTTAAGGTATAATATTCCATGGACTTTAGGTCTTCTCTTTTTCCGTACCTTAACAGCTGAAATTTCTCGGTGTTAAACTTCATATTGTTGTATTCCGTCCACTTGTAGATTCTGTTCATGTCGGTTTGTAGAGATCCTATATCTTCTGAGTTTCTTATTCCCCCCCCCCGCCATGGCCTAAACCATTAGAGGTACAGTAAAACTAAACATACCTTACAAAAGAGAATTTAATCCTGCATTTAATGAGAAACAATTAAAACTTGGTGTTCCCGCCATTGGCTTCCAAGACAGCCTGAATTCGCTTTGGGTAGCTTGTCAAAAGTGACGTGAATAGATCTTGATCGTTACGCAAATTTGCTAAAACAGTTTCAATGTGTTGCGTCATTGTATCCTTCGAAAATCGATTTGCTGCAGGTTCTTGAAACAAGAGACATCCAACCTTGTCCTTTGTAACTGATTCAGTGTGTTCACCGACGTTCAGGTCAGGAGAATTTCCTGGCCATTCTTCATTTCCAAAGAAATCGATCTCATGGTTCCGCAACAACTGTTGAGTGGCTAATGCCTTAAAGCAGGGGGCCTTATCGTGCAGAAGTGTGACCTGATCGACATCCATAACATTGTTTGGGTTTCTTAGAAAAGGAATGACATGCTGGGATAGAATAATATCACGAAAATACTGTTCATCCCAACTCTGACCATTTGGCTTCAGCACCCACATGAGCTTCTTTGCAGTGAACAAAACACACACACCAACACAGTCTGGACTTTTTAATAATTCGCGATAATGTTCATTGTCATCAATTTCATCTGGTGTTGTGGCCCACACACGATCATTTTGGTAGTTAGGCCGACGTGTTACGTAAACAAAAAATTCATCGGAGACAGCTAAATGCATGAAATCATCCACATCCCAATCTTCAAGCAAACCACATTCTGTCATCGATGTTAAGTTGAGTTTTTCTTGGCTTTGGAAGTTCATGCCAAGGCTTTAAACCTTGCCTATGACGGTACAGTCGAATGATCTCACCACTAACGATCTTTCCTCTCAACACTTCGATCTCTCTAGAAAGTATAGCACAGCTGTTTTTCCGCTTACGCGTACCGCTTTCAATGATGTCCTTTGTTTCCTGAGAGAGTAGCAAATTTGGACGCCCAGATTTGGTTGCATCCATTTCACATTCATCCAAAGTTTTATTCCAGTTTCTTTTGACGAAGTCCTCACTTCTTCAACTTTTTGGCAACCCATGAACGTGTTATAAAGGTGGCTCCAGCATCACAAGCTTCCCGAAATGTTATTGCTCGTATGCGATCTATCACACGTTGCCTCTCCGAATCACCAATTAATTGAGAAGCCATTATATTATCACTTTATCAGCTAGAGTAATTTTAATACCTGCAATAAATAAAGAATTTTATATATTTTTATAATCACTAAAAACTATTTCGATATAAGTAAACATGTAAGCTGCAAATGGGGGGGGGGGGGGGGGGGCTAAGGTTTTTTGGAACCCTTACGAAGGCAGTTACCAGTTAATAATCTGCCACAGTGGTTATTTTAAACGAGCTTATTTGCTCTGTACGATAATATGCATAAACAGTTAACACACACACACATTCTGAATACTTAAGAATACTTATTAGGAATTTTCTCTTTCGGATCTTGTAACATTTTCGTTATAGAATTTGCAATTTACGTCTAAAATAACGTAAAATATAGAAATAATCATTTATGTACTTATACGTTACTCTGAATATTTTGTATTTCTACGTTTATACTGTTACTAAACCCGTATTGTTATTCCAACCTTGCTTTATGAGCCCTCCTTGGAAGAAGTGGCTAAGTGACAAAAGTATAAGACCCAGAAAACGTTGTACCAGTTTGAAAGTCGCCATAACTTTTGAGGATATTTCGTCAAAATACCTTCAAAACGTTCAAAATTTAGGTCACTTTCAAATTTGGTACAACGTTCAACTGCGTTTTCTGGCGTTTTTCACTCCTGTCGCTTAGCTACTTCTTCCTAGGAGGGTCTCATACAGAGTAGATTTAACTTACATTTACGGTGGGTTTTAGCAAATGTTAATATTTTCTCCCCAATTCGTTTGCTTTATGGAGCGAGGAATTTTTGCTTGAACGCACCCTTTCAGTCCCTCCTGATGTAATTTTCATTTGTAAGTCGAGCAGTTCCATTACTTTGATGAAACCTTGACTATGTAACAGAGTAATTACTAAATCTACTCTGCCAAAGTAGTTAATAATGTCTGAAAACTTTTAAGGGAGGCAATAAAGTTCAAAATAAAAAATAAATTAAAAGAAAATTGTGAAAAGAGGGCAAACTAAAGAAAATAAATTTCGAAAATAAATCTTGGAAACTTTTTGAGAGAAATAAAAAGGTCAAACCGCAAACAGATATCAGTTAAAAGTAATAAAGGGAAATAAAAATCTTTCGAAGTTCTTGACTTAAATGTACATGTGACCGGTGAAATAGTTGTGTGTGTGTGTGTGTGACATCAACAAAAGGCAAATTAAAAACTAATACCTCACAAATCCCTCATAGTAATTACTCAATTTGGTTACTTTTTCCATCATGGATTTTTTTTTGTTCTTCAAAGGTAGAGTGAAGGTTTTTTGGAGGGGAGGGGGGTTAAGGGTTGGGGGTAGATTTAATTGTTTTTGAAATTGAAATAATTTAAAATATAAGAAAATCAAATTTAGAATTACTAACATTTACGAATTCGTTTAAAAATAAAATCTTCTCAAGGGACAATAAATGAAAATAAATAACAGTCTGAAATATACATAAAGATATTTTACAAGTAAATATATTTTAAAATAGTTTCTCCTAAATTAAAACCGAAATAAAAACTATTCCATTTTCTTCGGAATTCGTTTTGTTCCGGTGGAATTCTCTGCTGTATTAAATATACAAATTCTTTTTATTCTTGAAAAGGTCGTTGTGAAATATTAATCAAAACTAATGATTGGTTTCCTTCTTCGCTAACCAGACCACAGCCACGATTGTCCCAAGGGTAACTTGGGACATTTAGTTTTTGAGGTTTCAATAGCATTTTTAAATTAAAAACGGCTGAATTTAGGGACATTTTTTATTGTTTTACATACTCGTATATAGTATATACAGTATAACGTATCTAACTATAAATACCAAGAAGGTTAATATGTCCCAATACTGTCCCAAGTATCCCCAGTTGACGGTATGAGAAAGCTGTGATTAGCCCACTGCACGTAATGTATTTGGTCGACCCAGTGGTTCTTTTAAGGGGAATTATTTTTCGCGGTTAGTGACGTTACCACCCGTCTCAGCGCCCTCTGGTGAGCGAAATGCGTTAAAAGGATCAGTGAAGCAGGTATTGAAGTGTGCCCTAAGTTTAGCGACGAATATTTA
>JAJOZX010008943.1:0-12500 GCA_023014485.1 Bathynomus jamesi | reverse complement strand
CCGATGAGGATTTGACACGTGTTATACAATCTTTTGAAGAATCTCGGAATAGGGAGGGTATACTGATCAGTCAACAATGTCACACCGAAATAATGTAAGTGTTTTTCGATCTTTTTGGGATAAGAAGACAATATATTTTCATAAATTTATTAAATGAAAGAAATCAGTACAATAAACGAATATATCGTTACAAATATACGAACAAAAACATTATAATATACAACGAGTACGTACAATTGGAAAACGGTTTTTTATCTGTCTGCATACCATTTCATCGTTTCGGCGAGTGTGACACGGGTCAAATAAATTTAAAAAATTTATAAATTCTTTATCATTTGACATATGCATGAGAAATGAGACACAGTACATTCCGCAAACATTAGTAAAATATCCTTGCATGCGAAATGGGGTCCACACAACTTCGGGAATATGTAACTGAGCGAGAAATTTTACAATAATAGGGTCACTCCAGGGTTGAGTACCGAGTGAATCAAAATAGTACAGGCGCTGTCTATTTTTAAAATAGACAGCGATCCAGTGAATCCCTTCATTACCGATGATGTCTGTGTTCGACTACCGCATTCTCGCGTACTTGGCAAACTCAATGTTTCGCAAACACGCCGATAAATTTGGAACGTGTGACTCGCTCCATTACTTTCTGAAGTGTATTAGCATCCATTTTAAAAGTCAGTGATAACGCTTCTAAATCTATCTACTTCTATTAGGGCTTGCGATTCGAGATATACTAGTACACTAATAGGCGTCTATAGGCTTGGCGAATTCCAGCCGCACTGAGATGTTTCCGCTCTGCTGTGGGGTTAAATGGGTATTTACGCTAGCAGATAAGTCAGGTGTAATGTCAAACGGGTAAAGGTTAAATTGATCAATGAATTCTTCCTGCGTTACCCCATTACCAAGCTCATCACAATCACCTGCAATATGGGTCAGATTACTATAGGCTCTGGCACAAAGAGGTAACACAGCGTCTGATGAATAGTCCGTACCCATTGTTCCACCCAAAGCAGTGCCATTAACGTATAGAGTTATATTTTTAAGTCCGAAATTCTCGAATTTAAAGGCACTCTTTTTATATTTTCCATTCACCGAAGCGTGGTCCTGCATGCCGATTAATATCCTTTTAGGAAGATTTCCCAGGGCAATGTTTTCTATCTGCTTCGATGCCAACCCTGCAGGAACCGTATATAGTTTGATCTGCACTCTGTTAATAGGATATTTCACTGTAGCGTTTAGTAAATTTTTCTCAATTTCTAGTTGTTTTGGTGAACTTAATTTCACTCGCCGTACGCGGAGGTATGTGTCCATAATGTGAACCACAACGGACTTTGCACCCTCTTCTTGATTCGCATCCAGATTTAAGCAGATCTCAGGACTCGTGCGGGTGAGCTTTATTTTCATATCCACCCCGTTCACAAGCAACTTCTCCTGGAAAGTGAAATCTGTGTGCAACCGTCCAAAACACTCGTATATTTTCTTTTTAGAATTTTTAAATTTGTCCTTTATACTATTTTCATCTTTAGTTTGATAATATCCCTCCGCACTTAAAAAGGTAGCCTTCGCTTCTTTGGAAAAGTTGAGGACATTTTCCAAATAGGCTCGTAGATGATAGTACCCCGTGCCTGCCGATATGTTGGTCTGATTTAAATATACGTCACACTGGTTGAATATGGCGTGCAGAAAGTTTGTTTCAGGGTATACAGCATATTTGTCATCGCAGACCGTTCCATCAGAATGGGCTATACGTAGCTTAGCGTACATGTGCACACAGCTTGGATCAAAAAAGTAAGGACCTGAGCTGGGTATCACGAATTCTATAGGTGCACTCGGGAACTAATTGTGTTTAAAGGGTTAATTGTAATAAAGTCACTGTGCTCAATAGAAACTTGGGTTGGCGGGAGCTCAAAAAAGGACAGCTCCGATTTACAGCATTGTGAACTACATGGGTGGATGAAGCGTGCCATGGCGAAATAGTGACTCCTCTCTCGACAAGTGGTAAACAAACTATGATTCATGAGATCAATATCCTTAGCTTATATCAGTCAAAAAAGTGGTCAACCATAGGTTTCATTCGCTTACAGCATTTCTTTTTTGATAGCCTTTTACGTTTAATACCACGTGACCCCTTCTTCTTCCGGGGAGCCCTCTTCTTCTTCCCGCCACCACGCATTTTTCTCTTTGCATCTTTGATGATTTCGTTCCGTGTACGCTTTAAATGTTTTTTTAGAGCTTCTTTAGGTTTAGCCCCGGCCAATATGTCTTCTGCAGTGTTAAGGCCTGATTGTAGCGCTTTCCTTCCAAGGTATCTGGCACCCCTCTTCAGCAAAGGAACAGCCGTACGTAGTATGGATGAAAAATGATCCAAGTCCCTACCGCGCTGGTATCGCATCCCTCGATAGACGGTGAAAGGCTTTCTATCCATTATAACTCAGTGCGTCGAAGTGTAGCTTCCTGTTAAGCTCCCGTTACCGAATTGGGAGTTTTCGCCCTCAATCGTTCTTATATATATTGTGATATTGGTTATTAAATTAGTTGAGACATTCACATAATGGGGTCTGTCATATGTAATACTCAAACTCCTTCCTCTATGGTTGGGATGTGAGCAATGCGCAGTAGGCGTGCCTGGGTATCCCAACAAACTGTGCTCCACTATATTACTGTAAATTAGCACATGTCTGGGGACCTTTCAGCCAATTTCTCCATCTTCATTGATACATTAATCTGGACAAGTTATACTGTGTCTCGTGAAATGTTCTCTTTGGAAGGCTGCGCTATATCGGCCGTTGGTTAGAATTTTGACTTTCTATGTTCTTTAAGACGTCCTGTTAGTCTTCGATTTTTAGGACTAGTGTATGTGCAGGGTTGTTTACGATTTCATATACGAAAATCATTCGTAAGGTTTGAGTTTCTTAAACTTACGTTTAAGCCTCTCACAACATCCTCGGCCGAACCATATTGACCCGGCCCTATTTTTACGTCTGTACTGTAATACCGTGCAATCTTAGTCCGAGCGATGCGCATAGTTTTCATCCATAGCTACCCCATCTTTTTCACACTCGTCGATGTCTCTAAGATCGTAAAACGGTTTTCTTTATGTTTCAATATTAAAAAGAGGGACCGGTGTCCAGCTGAATTTCGCATATCCCCACCTCATACGAATCACGACCCAATTCAATGTGCCAATGGAGTTCTGTTACAAAGTTGGCTAGCGTGTTGTTAGGGTGTATAGACAGGGACGAGGAGGACGGGAGTGTGACGTAGAAATGTTAGGAGCCATGTTGCATACTATTTAACTTCATTAATGCATCAGCTTTTATAGGTGTTGAAGCTTTCTGGGTACCCTAGCCATTTCACCAGGTACATTTTCTCCTTCCTGAACCTTTGCTTCCTAAAATTTTTTCAATTTTAACACATTTTTTTCTAAATTAAACGCAACTTTCTGCAATTCCTCGCGGTAAAAGCCTCCTGAGATTTCTTCCCCATTCAAATCTTCAATGTAATACATCATTATCTCACCTTTAGGTCTCACAGCCCTAACTTTAAAAATCTCGCGTGTCCTCCTTGCTCAAACCCTTTGCGAATTTACTCCCCGAACGCGACAGCCTTACATAATCATTGATTTTGAAGCGCGCAGGTGTGGTGGTGGTGGTGATCCATCTCTTCTCGGGAGCGTACCTCTTCTAAAACTTCGTTAGGTGTTGCCCCAATCGTGCGATGGTGTGAGCTGTTGTAGGATGATGCCAATGATTCAGAAATGTCTAGAAATTGTGTTTTTATGTGTAAATAACGGTGCATGCGTTCCTTTATGGTTGCGCTGAACTCTTTCAGCTAAAGAAGCTTATGTATAGAATTGGTTGTGTAATAGCTGATATTAAACTCTGTCAACATATTCTGAAAAGCACGGCCTATAAACTCCTTCCCCATATCCGTACAATAATAGCCAGGAACCCTGTTTTTCTTTTAACATTAGCGTTTGTGGCTTTAGCAACCGTTTCAGGTGATTTATTTTCAGAGGAACTAGCCCAGATATCTAGAGAATACGTCTATTATGAATAGAATGTAGCGGTAACCATCGTTATACCAGAATATCTTTGCATGTCTGTTAATCTGCTTGCCAAATAGAATCAATCGAGGAAGCCGTTGTCTTGGCTGTTTTAAACCTTTTTCTCACAGGCTTATGAAGCATATAAGCGTCCTGCTCCCTCAAAAATCTTTCAACATCTTTTTTTCCTACTCCGTAAACGTACAGTCTATCTACGCCGCCGTAAGAGGATGGGTAGAAATGTCAATAAAGCGTTTAGTTAATACGTTAGCCATTTGCGTATTTTAGAGGCCGTGGGTAGGGTTGGTTTAACCTCTTCTTTGCTCTTCTTCAAAGGTGCTACCGCCGGGTGACGGCGCCTTCAATTGTGTCACAGGCGCTGCATGTTCCAAGTCTTTTACCTGTTCAGATTTCCTATCAACGTTTTAGGGACATTTATTTGTTGTAGTCTTGCCTTAATATGCTTCCATCCTGTGGTGATGGCCTATCCCACTTTCTCACCAGATCATGGACAATGTCTACGATATTCGATCCCTGTACCTTTGATCCTTCCACAATGATCTCCCCTGTATCGGTCCATTGTATGGCGGGATCCTCAGATTATAAGACTTAAGCCTTTACTCCTCAATGTAAGTGGGAGGGTATTTTTTAATACATGTTCAATATGTTGTGTGGCTAATCTTTTTGGTTGGTCGCTGTGTCGTCGGGTACAGATCCTATGTCGCCATCGTCCCCCGTGCTGTGCCTAATAACCACAGGAAGCTCTGTATGGCTCTTATAATTTTCGTACTCGTGAAGAATTTCTGCAGAGCTTCTTGGTATAAGATTCTTTTCTCATCAGGTTTTTTTCACTGTTTATAGAGCTAACAATTCGCTTTCCATTCTTTTAAGTCTGCTTTTACGGGGATCTAGATCGTGTCTCTTTGCAGTGAGGCGTACACCTCGTGGGGAATCACTACCACTTTCTTCATTATATTATCTAGTCAGTAAAGGACCCCAAACTGAAAATAAGATGGGGAGAAATGACCCTCCTGTTTGTACAATAATTCGTTTTTTCTTCGCTACAGTTTGGCTTTTACGAGCGAGTGCACGTATTATGTTTCTTGTAGCGGCGTAGGCGAGCCTTCTGATGGGTTTTTCATTGATACATTGCAATTTATAACGTTAAGACAGATTTCACAGATGCATTTTAAAAGTCGGCATCGATATTTTTAATAAACATCTGCTGCATTGCCCGAGGCAGTCGATGATAGATTTTTATTAATTCACGGTATTTCTTTAGTCTCTGTCATTCTGGAATATACACAGTTTCAGGCTCGTTTGGAAATATATTTCGTTCGCAGAAGCACTCTAAACGTGTTTCGCGGATGAAGGCGCAAAGCAAATATCCGTAACGCGTGCTTGTAGCTTCTTTATAACTTCCAAAAACTCTTACGCTGATTCGGGAACATTTGATTGGCTAATACCCCAATTTGTGATACATCTCTACGTTGCGCGAATAAGACTAGATATTGCGTATTTAACGACACATCGCGCATGTATCTATTTTTGAAAAATAGATTCTGATTGATGAAGAACACGCTCATGTTAAGATGGTGGGAGAATACTGTAAATGTCTCGGCAAACGTTTATTCCATCTCCAACATGAGATCGTCAATTACAATGATTGTATTTCATTTCCCTTTAACGAATTAACGTCATATACGCCTTTGTGGAACAAAATATCATCTTGGTACTCGTTGAACACTGATTGATACGTCGAATAGCACCATATAACTTTATGCACAAATTTCGAGACATCTCCCCCTTTTCTTTAATGATTTTTAAGCATAAACACAGTTTTACCACATCCTGTAGCTCCAGATATAATACATGTGGAAGGGCTCGTGAATCTGAATTTTTCTACAGAGTCCATTTCTAACCGTCACACTCCTAAGTGAGTCATTTACAAAATATTACAAATTTTGAGTGCTGATCCTTATATTTCTTCTCCCACAGAACCGTGAATGACGATGAGGTAGAGCAGCCCATCATTACGGATGACCTCGACGACAGTGTAGTTGTGATCTCCTCCCCTGAACCCTCACCAGCGATACCGGTAACACGTCCAAAGCGGAGTATGAGATACCCACGTCAAGGTATAAAGCGACCGGAATACGCGTCTGTTGCAGCGGTAATAGATCCCCAACCCTCAACCTCTTACGCAACAACACCCCCAGCAGCACCTAATATATCCCCTTATTCATCCGCCGCCCCCCGTTCTGTTAAGTCTACAATATAAGCCCCAACCATCAACCTCCTACGCACAGGGCCCCCATCAGCAGCACCTTCCGCTAATATACCCTAATTCCGCCCCCCGTTCTGTTGAGGATGGTATAACGCTGGAATTGGTGCGATCCCCAGCCCCCACCCCAGCCTTGACTAGAAATCGGTATAGAGTCAGGGTCGACCCTAGAGTCATGTATAGCAGTGGAATTGACGCGGACTACGCCGGGTTGTAGAGCATATTATAGAGTTTTGCTCTTCAGAATCGTGACGAGCGTGAAGTCAGGACGAGTCTGTCCTTTGGATTCGGGTCAGATGACGGTGATGTAGACGATTATTGGGTGATAGTGCCATTTAGACGTTTGGCGGCTGAAGATGTAAAAATATATTAGGGCGTATAATGCAAGCTGCCAAAGTAGTATAGCCTTCAATTGGACAACTTCACGGTAAATATTGACCATGTATACCGTGTTGCGGGTCATAGTGCCATACCGTATGCTCTTAACTTCATTCTCAAGCTATTTATAGACGGCATATAAACGTCGATCGTGGTTGCGGCTTTATAGCAGTACTCTTAGCACGTATGTTTACTGTACAAAATACACGAACTCAAAAAATTTGTTGCCTACAGTCGTGGAGCGTGCCCGTAAACTAGCTGTAACTGTGAACTTGAATTTGACTGTAATATGGGTCCTGAAGAGCTGAGAAGGGTAGAAGGAAATGAATGTCCGCATAGTTGTGTGTTGGGTTGGATGATCGTCGTAGGACTGTGTATGTTTTTTAAAACTGTGTGAGAGATCGTACAAAGCCCCTACTTTATTTTAGGATTGTCAGGGACAACGTATCTCCCCATCCGTAATATAGGTGGCTTTACGCGAGTTATGACAAAAGTCGAAAATATGGGAGACATCATGATTTGTGTAAGGGGTGCCTCGAGTTTGGCGGATGATATAGTGAGACATTGTAAAGATGTCACATGTATGTGCGCATGTAAAAGCACCAAATTGAAAGCCGTGTAGTTGAAGCTGAGAAGAGAGACTGTGATGTGTGTAGACGCACATTTTTCAATAATAGCTGTTTTAATTTCCATAATCAATTGGCACGTGCAGGAAAATGAGAATCTGTGAATGTGGTATGTTTCACACAATGGATAATTGGGGAAAATTTAAGCACAAGTGTGACGTAATTCACTGTCCTACATGCCAGGAGGAATATAAGGCGATGGAGTTAAAGCATGTATGTTATATGAAAGATGCTAAGCCTAAAATAACCCTTGTATAACTGTATACTACGATATAGAACCATATACGAACGCTGAAACCAGAGAGGTAATTCCACATTTACTTGTGAGCCAGACTATCTGTGATGAGTGTATGGATATCGAGTGTGACGAGTGCCCCAAATGTGGTAAACGGACAAACGTAGGCCCACCACCCCCCAAAACATTATTTTGACTGCATGGATGAACGTGAAGACTGATCGATACTACGACAATTTTAATGAAAGTAACCTTATAATATAGCTGATGAATGTGAGCTTTATTGCTAATGATGTGCGCGTGCTTAGAGTATGTTTCCAGGCCTTTAGAAGGATGTCATAGCCCTTTCAAATGCGATCCACTGCAGTCGCAACCACCATCGCATCATTATGTTTTTACGGTGTTCAAGAATAACTTCATGCCGAAAGACACCTTAGCCATTATTCACCGAAACAATCCCCGCAGTTACGGGCACAAGGCTATTTACTGGCTCTACACCTACAGTAACAGACAGGTGTATACATAAGCACGCCCGCAACACGGGTGAAGTACCCATTAAGATTTGACGTGTTTTTTGGGTTGATGGGTTAAGTGAAAACCGTGTCACTGGTGTGAAGACTGTGTACTCCTTTAACGGTTGCTGGTGGCATGGATGCCCCCGTCCTGAGTGCGGAGTCACCGGATATCCACGTAGGTCTCCTGCCGACTGTCTTGCATCGACCCGCACCCGCGATCAACTTATAGGATCACAGTTCACTCACAAAGTCTTGTGGGAGCATGATATGATGCACGGATGGAGACAGACGAGTGTACCGTGAGGAAATAAAAGCGATCAAGCGTTCAATGGTGCTGGATCCTCTCAAATGTGGTGATAGCTTGTTTGGAGGACGTACAAATCCTTTCAGACTATACTTCCCACCTACGGAGGGCGTGAAGCTCCATTACTACGATTTCTGTTCTTTATACCCATACGTGATGAAGAGCAATCCGTATCCCGTGGGCGCTCCTGAGAAACTGGTGGGGCCTAGCCTACCATCCATCAATGAATTTTCAAAAAATTTGAATGATCGCTACTTTGGGATATCTCTCGTAGACGTACTCCCCCCACGAAATTTATGGATGCCGATCTTACCTGTCGTTATCGACGACAAGCTCATGTTTCCTCTGTGCGTGAAGTGCGCGGAAGAGGATAACGGCGAATGTAACCATATACCCCACCAGCGTAGATCAGAGGCGTATATACAAGTCCGAGTTGGCCCTAGCCGTGCGCCATGGTTATAGAATACTGAAGATACATGAGGTGTGGAGGTTTCAGAAGCTACCCAACCTTTTCACACCATATATAAACACCTTTTTGAAGGATAAGGTTGAGGCATCAGGTATCCGCGAGGAGTTGATACCGAAGATGAAAAGTCTGCCTATATTCAACGTTCCGCGACCGCGAAGGTATACAACTTGATCGTGTCCAAATTGTAAAGAATCCTGGCAAGCGCTTTAGTGCAAAGTTGTGTCTAAACAGTCTATGGGGAAAATTTGCGCAGAACCGGCAGAGGGAGCATTCATTTGCACAAAGTTATAGCGATGTCTGGGATTATGCCAATGCCCCCGATAAAGAGGTCATGGAGATCGTAAATGTAGGTAATACTTACGTAATAAAGTACAACAACACTGAATTTGCCACAGATACCTCAAGGGTTACAACATACCTGTGGCCAGCTTCACAACAGCCTATGCCCGTATAAAACTTTGGGGCCTATTGCATTCTCTTGGGCGGAGAGTATTGTATGCCGATACAGATAGCGTGATATTCACAGAGGGAGGGTGAATACATGCCCACTATTGGGGAGTTCCTCGCGAGCTCACTGATGAGATCAAGGATAGTATGGGGACAACGCATACGCCGACTCTTTTATCTCAACAGGACCTAAGACTTATGGGGTACGGGTCAGGTGGGGAGGAAATGAAATATATCGTGAAGGCAAAGGTATTACGCTCAACCATGCGAATCGGGAGGTTGTTAACTTTGAGTCGTTGAAGGATCTAGTATGTTTGGATGAACAACCTCACCAACTAATTGTAGGCACCCACAATTTTTCGGGCGCAGAAGCTGGGGGGCGTGAAGGAACTTAGGGGTACAATGGTGTGCCGTAACACCTATAGGAAACGTTACCAGTTACCTGGTACCTATGATACCGTACCCTTTGGATACCAATGATGCTTCTAACTCACACGTCTTGTATATAATCGTATCTATTTGTAAATATATTATATATATATATATTAACGAATATCTCGTTTATTAAATCGTATTTGTAAATATATATAACTTGAATATCTCGTTTGTTAAATAAATCATGTTTCAAATAGCGTTTCACTTCTCCTTTGTGTGTGTGTGTGCGCGCGTGCAGGTGAAAGTTCTAAGCTCCGCCCACTGTAAGACCGTGAGTCATGCTACTATCTGGGAGTCCCTGCGTGTCAGTCGAACCGCAGTAAAGCCCGAGAGATCAGACTTGTTTCAGATCAGACGTGTATTCAAATGGCTACATTTAATATTGCTTGTGCAACGTTTATGAAATGGTATTCAGTAAAGTGCCAGGATGTGGTGGATACCGAAGAACTTCCTATTCCTCCCTCCTATGCCGCTTTTAAAAACCATTGGATTGTGCGAAGTTCCAAGATGTAAAATACTCTACGGATGTTCTGGTGAGACCGTTGAAGGCTTTCGTTGCACAGACACGATGTGCTGAAGTATACTGCAGAGCTAAACTTTATAAAGTCTCACATACACCGTGAAGTAAAAGAAACAACGCGTGCAGAAGAAAGCAGCAGGTATGGATAATGAGTCTTGCTGATGGGTGGTGTGACAAGCGGTATACGTCATGCTACACCATGTCGATTACTCATACCCTACGACTGAAATGTGAATCTCGTGATCATGGGACTCTAAGTATTTTTTATCACTATATTAACGTATATCATGATGAGGTTTTCGTAGTGAGGTTGTGCTAGTGCCCTGCGTGAATTTTTTAACAGAGTTTAGAGACGAGTATCGTTTGATGGGCAGAAAGGAAAAATATGAACATATGTTTCCTCTCAAATAGTGCGCCGGAGTGTGAGATATTTAGTAAAACATAAAATGTTCCTAGTTCTTATCCAAAATGTCTGTGCGTAGGCTGGTAGTTGATATTCTTGTACCGGTACAACAATTCGACTCGCGGAACGAGCCCATTCACGTATCATCGAGTCAGCCGCCCGTCGAACCATTCCTGCCTACCTGCGTGCCTCACACGGCTCATAGTTATCTCAGAGCTTGGGCCGAGTGGACGTGCGCTCTTCGAATACGATGGAACTTCCTTGAGTAGCATTCTCAACGCCTCGTACGATGTGTCCGTGACGAAAATCGTTGCGCGTGTTCAGGCGTAATTCCGGTACCATTAGCTATGTACTGGAAACGGAATGTGGACCGACAACAAACGGTTTATTTAAGTATCGGAGATGAATAGAATCTTTGTGATAGTTGAGATGGAGTGAAGATCGTTATAAAATACCTGCTAACGTAGGTACAAGAAGAGAGCAGATTAGTGACGCACCCTCATACGCCGTTGTATGTACGTTGTGTATAAATAACGATCGGCCGTGCATTGATATACGGCTGATGTGGAAGAATGCTTCTGATAATAACGCTCTTATTCCTAACGCGAAACCGTTTCATCCTCGACAGAATGTTTGAAATCATCGGATTCCGTAAACTGAAACTTTATTAGACGCGCGTGTTACGATATGTTTTATTTTGATACAGTACTTGAATACGCATACACCGCTCTGCTCGATGGGTTTACCGAGTGTAGGACTGGTGAGAAATGGTCTAGTGCTGGATGTTTATTTAAAAAGTTTAGACTCTTTGAAATACCATGAACTTTGGTACAAAGCAATTGATCGGTACAAGGCTGAGCTCACCTACACCGTTCACCTGAAGAACTATTTCTTTATATAACGCGAAGTTGTCGTAACGATTTAGAAGATTTCAATTGCCGCTATATTGAGTGAGTTCACGATTGAAAAGCTCGAGTCGGTAGAAATAAACCCTCGATTGGAAAAGCGTTCTTATAAACTTGTGTTTAATAATGTAGCTAACGATGAACTCTTTGTGCGTGCTTTTGATTGTATTCTAGACTATTTAAAGATGACTTACCACCGGTTGTAAAGTGGGAACAAAAATAGTACTGAACGATATGAAACCTTCATATCGAGTACAGGTTTCCCTATACTTTAAGCGGTAAAATATTATTAAGCCGCATATACTGCGTAATGCAAGCAATAATGATGTAATTGTAAACTCGATTAAGACCGAGTTTAGTATTTGAAAAAAAAGTGAATTGTATTTTATATTTTTGCTTGACATTTCTCCTGTACTGATTATACGCATATTTTCTATTGAATGTAATTTATTTGAAAAGTATATTTATTTTATAAATATATATTCATAATTGTGTGTGTATATTTCTCCTGTACTGTTATGTACATATTTTCTATTGGTGGTATATTATTTGAAATGTATATTTTATTTTATATATATCCATAATTGTGTGTGTGTGTGTGTGTGTGTGTGTGTATTATATTTCTCCTGTACTGTTATGTGCATTTTCTATTGTGGTGTATTTATTTGAAATGTATATTTTTATTATATATCACCCATAATTGTGTGTATATATTTCTGTTATAATGCATATTCCTCAAATGTATATTTATTTTCTATATATTTATAATAAACAGAATGATGCAAGTTTTACTTAATTGTTATGCCTTCTACTACCGGTATTCGAAATATAATAATGCCTACAACGGTATTGCGGTATCTGGCAACATTTACGCCTTCTAAGCCACTGGCTGATTAGGAGTCTATAATAATGTATACATGGT